>JASDQU010014753.1:80334-95872 GCA_032191745.1 Picea mariana | reverse complement strand
TATTTTGTAGTTCATTTATGTCCCTACGCATTTCTTCACCTTCATCAAGAGTCCAAGTAGGATTTTCTTGAGGCTTATTTGGTGTAGAAGTTCCCTTTTTGGGTGGCATGTTGGCCAAGTATCACTTTTGAACCTTGATTTTGAGGTGGTTCTGCTAGACAATATTTCTTCTGTTTTATCTCCCAAGTTTTGGCCCTTCTGGGTATGGAAATTTCTCTTATTTATTTCTCTGATATTTCTTCTCTACAATGCCACAGGTTTGATCAAAATTGGATGTGCCAAGTGGAATTTCTGGTAACTTCCCCACAACTTGTCGATTTTTGGCCTTTCCAGGAGATCTCACTTGTATAGTGTGCCCCACACAAAATAATTGATATAAAATTGTGAAACTCACACCCACAATACTACAGATTGTCCATGATCCAATGTAACCGGTCCCACGCAATTTGTATACTCTAGGAAGAAGTTATGATTGTTTTACCTGGAACACCTTCTTGAGACTAGTCAATAGAACTAGTCAGATACCCTATCTTACACAGGGTGTATCTACAAATTTAAGATGACCCAAAAGATGAAATTTTTACCACAGATACATTACTAATTTCTGTAAATGGCCTCTGAAGTTGAGGGTATGAAATATTATAGAAAATATTTTATAGTGAAAATTCCGCAATGGCTCATTTCAGGATGATTCCAGAACCCTATCTTGTACAGGCTGTGTCTCTGAAAGTGTAAGGTCTCGAGTGATGAATTTTGAACCCAATGTACCTTGTTCTGTCTACTAAATATCCTCCAAACCGTTCCTTCTGAAACATTGTAGAAAATAAGTTATAGAAAAAATTCCATGGTGTCTCATATGTAGCAGTGAAACCCCAAGACCTTGAGTTGTGATACCATATGTTAAGAAACAAAAATCAATATAGCATAGAAAAACCTCAGGAAAAGTACTCAACGCCTTGAAAAAGAGATAATTTCAGATAATAAGCCTCTTCGAGGGGGCAACCTCCTTTTACCCCACTTAAATGTTCAAGTACAAGATGATTCAAAATGAAAATGTCTCCTTGGTATATATAGGAGACTAGGAGGTATAATTACAACTAATGGATTAAATCCGACATAAATAAAATAACATTACTAATCTAATATGCCCAATTAAGGGGTAATAAATAACATTACTAATCTAATATGCCCCAATTAAGGGGTAATGAGCCAATATTAGGGCTTAACAAAGATAGAAAATTAGATAGGATGATGTACTAGCGCATAGGCTAGGAGGCCCAAGGATGTCTCATCGAGTAGGACGAACGATCAGTGAGGTGTCGCATAGTGGGCTTCGTTGAAGGTTGGAAGAACTTGATAATGTGCTAGATTGTGTATCGTCCATGGCAAGGTGACAACTTGATATGTGCGTCGAAGATATGTGAATTCCTTACGGAGAAGGAACGTGATTTTTGGTGACTATCTTGTGTGGGCCTAGATGGATAATAACATGATTACACGTTGGACAGTCAGTTGTTAAAGTATGTTTGGATCGATGGAGAAGATAATAGGTTTCCTATGGTTGGGTGGTAATGGTGCATCATTGCCTACGTTGAAGGAAGCATTCATACTTCCACATGATTAAATATGCATGGCTTAGGTTCATCGAGGACATGACAAGTACGTTGATGATCATTCTGACTTCTTAAGTGGTATGGGATGCTCAAGCAGAATGAATTGTTTAGCTATGTGATAAATGGTATTAGAGCAAAATTCGAATGTGGGAATTGAAAAAATCAATCTTCACCACCAACACCCCTTTCATCTAATGCGTTGGTGGGGTTGTGTTGACAAGGACATCAACAATTTTAAGTGGGGGAGAATGATAGAATATCTACTTGAGGTTCCATTGGAAATGGCACATGGAGAACATAGTGGGAATACTTTGCAAGTTGCATGATGAGTCCATATATTTGGTATCATGGATGGTCGACTCATGATGGTGCATGAATTGGCTAGGACATTGTAATAGAATGTAGGCTAGGAGGACCAAAGATGTCTTGTCAAGTACGATGGATGATCAGTGAGGATATTTTACATGACATGACATGACAAGTAGGTTGGTGATCATTCTGACTTCTTAAGTGGTATGGGATTCTCAAGCATAATGAAATGTTTAGATATGTGATAAATGGTATCAGAGAGAAATTCAAATGTGGGAATTGAAAAATTCAATCTTCACCACCAACACCCCTTTCATCTAATCTGTTGATGGGGTTGTGTTGACAAGGACATCAAAAATTCTAAGTGGGGGAGAATGATAGAACCTCTACTCGAGGTTCCATTGGAAATGGAACAAGGAGGAGACAGTGGGAATACTTTGCAAGTTGCATGATGAGTCCATATATTTGGTATCATGGATGGTCTACTCATGATGGTGCATGAAATGGCTAGGACATCGTAATAGAATGTAGGCTAGGAGGACCAAAGATGTCTTCTCAAGTAGGATGGATGATCAGTGAGGATATTTTACTAACATGTAGGCTAGGAGGTGCATTGATTTCTTGTCGAGTAGGATGAATTATTGGTGAGGCACCATATAGTAGAATTCGTCAAAGGATGACAAAAATTGGCAATGTGGTAGATTGTATATTGTCCATGGCAAGGTGACATCATGATATGTGCATCAAAGATGTGTGGATTCCTTATGGAGAAGGAAAATGATATTTGGTGACTATCTCATGTCAACCTAGATGGATGATAGCACGATTGCATGTTGGGTAGTCGGTTTCTAAAGTATGCTTGGCTTTAGGAAAAATTTTAAATCCATACATATCTTAAAGTGTAGAAACCTAAGAGGATATTACTAATTCTTAAAATGTGAACCTTAAAATGTATGGTGATATTTAAAAAAAATATTAAAATATACACAGATTTTATATAGTTTCTAGAAAAATTTGGCAATTTTAGAGTAAAATACTTTTACACCCTAAAATTTGGGAAAATAAAATGGAAATTAGAAAATGATTTTTTGGAAAAAAAACATGGAAAATTATTCCATCAGTGAAACTTATCCCCTAAATTTTTTTCTATGTGGCTCAGGGGAGGCAATAATAGGTTTCCTATGGTTGGGTGGTGATGGTGTAACATCATCTATTGTAAAGAGAGAATTTCACTTTCACACAATTAAAGATGCCTGGCTTGGATTCGACTAAGACATGATGGTTACGTATAGTCTAGGTGATACGAGTGGGTTGATGATCACACCCAATTCGCATGGTGATTCCATTGTTGTGCAACAACTAGACTTATTGAGTGGTATGGGACACTCAAGAAAAATGAAATGTTTATCCCTTTGACACCATGTTTATTGAAATATAGATTGTCACATGAACCTAGTTGTACAAGAATTATTTTGGATGTCCATGACTATTTTTTCTTAAAAATAAATGTGCATGTGTTAAAAAGGTTAAAACTTTATGTGTGTTTCTTAGTGTTCATGCATTAGGAATGTGTGCATGTTCCTATCTACAAAACATATAAAAAAACCACAACTCCTTTTCATTCATTTTCTCGCCAATCCATAATTATTTTTCCTCCACTAATGTGAGTGCATTTAATCATCTAGGCCCAAAATTGACAAGGAAAAAACAAGGCCCTGGCATTGACATCGTTGGAACTCGATAGTTTGCAAAAACAAGTTCTCATTTACAACTATAATTTTATTTTAAATGTCAGTTATATCATTTCTATATTTTAGAAATTTATATATATATTTAAGAAAGTTTTGTTATTGTTTAATTGTAGTTGTTATTCCATCACCATGGAGCAAAATCCCCATGGAAACTCAATTCCTCACTCCTCACAAGACTGATAAAATAAAATGAATCAATGTCTTAACGCAATTAATAATGTAATTAGAGAGCTTAGAAACATAAGAGATCCATCTTGTATTTCATTGGCCACATCAATTGACGCCATCATTACTTCTATATGCCATGGCCCTCTCCAGTTATGGGATATATCTGAATATAGACCAAAGATGAAAGAGTACTACTCAACTAGAGCTAGCATTCGTAAGGAAGAGGTAAAAAAATTGAATATAAGAAAACAAAATAATGTTTAGTTGTTCATTTACACTTGAATTAGATAACAACATGATCTAAGAAAGAGACATATTTGCATGGGATGATGCACATTCCTAGAATGGATAATTGGATGGATCGATGGTTTACAATATTTAATAAACCTTCATGCAATTACAAGTAGGTTCCCTTGTAATTTATTTAGAAATTATGGGTCAAGTTCATTCTAGGTCTCCATTTCAATTATTTTAAAATTGAATAATTGTAGGGGATTGGCCTTGGATCGTCTAGGGATTGAGTAATTTACAAGCATAACCCATTGATAGGGTCAATTAATCGTAGGCAATTGCTTAAACCCCACAACAAGACACATTAACTCGGAGATAGGATTCAAGCTACTAGTACTACAATATTGTCCCTAACACTTAATTTAATTCATCATAGCGTCTTTGTGGTATGTTCCTATTGAGAGCTATCATTTAATGATGTTATACCACCAGCCATAGGGTATTTAGCTCAAGTTATCCATTCTATTTCTAACGTACTTGTTCCACAATAATGCTTTCATTGAAGTCATACTTGCCATGGCTCGATGGAGGATCATATTTGAGATAGTTTCTTGGATGAAGTTGGTATGATGTATACTTTTTATTTCTATTGCTTATGTATTTAATTTTTCATTTTACAAATATATTGTACAAACATAAATTTATGTGTGTTTTTTTATTTCTATTGCTTATGTATTTAATTTTTCATTTTACAAATATATTGTACAAACATAAATTTAAGGAATTTGTAATTGTCTTTTACAGTTTTGGCATGTGTGATTCCCGTGATATGACATTACTTCACATGGGAGAGCACCTCTTTCTCTGGATTTGATGCAGTGGTTATTGTGGCATGTTCCATTGGGGATCTTCACACCTAGGCATTTATGATGTTACATTGTTTCAAATCAATTATGTGCTTCATATGGCATGCATTCTCTATCTTTCACTGTGCATAGAAAAGATTGAGATTGGCTTATAGTTTTGTGGATATATGTATTTATTAACAAATTATATTAATAATGATTCACTTCTTGAGCCACATATCCATCTTATGATCATAATTGAGTAATTTAAAATAATTCCATACAATATCTCAAAGGCATATACAAAGGGATTTTGTTGTTGTGGAACTATGAACATCATTAGGATGTCATTTAGGTCAATAGGAATCATTCTACCTATAAACTGGATCTGATAGACCGATTTTTTTCTCAGTGGAAATTAACCATCATCATCGTCATCATCATCATCTGTGTGTGAGTGCATGTGTGTGGAATTCTAACCTTAGAAAAATTTGCATCAAGTTTAGAACAATGAAATACACAAAAGTGACAAAAATATATAGATTAAATAGTTTTGATACACACATAATTGAAAAATGTACATAAGTTATTTGAAACACAGTCAATCTCACATATAAAATGTTCATCGAATAAATTGTTGTTTTATGTACAAAGTATTAGAAGATGCATGTCCATTTGTTGGATTTGTGTCTTTCTACTACTTTATATGGATTAATGAAATGACATCAAAGCATTCAAATGTTTGTAAGAAACTTTTTATTCGCAAAACAACTCTCATGCCAAACGCTTCCATTAGTAAACTAGGACTTGTGTTTCACCTTGAATAATTGCAAGGAATTGGGTACCTTGAATGTCCACACATAGGCTCAATATTTATGGGGAAAATGAGTGATTAGGTCCATGGATGAAAAGGAATATGATTAGAAGGAACTATTCACAAATTTTAATTCTCTTGAATTGCCACCATGGCTAAAATACATTAGCAAGGTCTTGCACTCCAAGATAATATAACTATGCTTACTATTTTCAAGGTGAAATATCTGTTGTTGTTCAAAGTGTATAAAAGGCCTCTGAGACTATTAATCTCTTCCTAATGAGATCACTCATTTAGAATTGGGTTAATCTTTGATAAAAATTGTATCTAGTGGACTTCTATCTTCAAATATGATGGTAAGAATCTTTCCAAAGTTCCTTAGTTCTTCACCCTTACATTTTATATGAAAAAGGGAATATCGCTAAGGTTCCTTCATTCTTTTCCCTTATGTTTTATAAGAAAAGGGACTCTGTCCAAGTTTTCTTGATTCTTGGCCCTTAAGTTTTACAAGTAAAGTATTCTCTTTTCAATGACATATATGACAAACAATTAAGGGACCAACATCCATCCTTAGAGTGAAATGAAAAGTTTAGGTTATCAAACCCTGGTAAGTTGATCGATGGTCATTGATGGATATGGGAAAATCTAGTCATTGAAGGGTGACTCACTCAATTATTATTTAGAAGCATCCATGTTGCTAGTTTGCCTTGTTAAAATGTTGAAGAACATTTTATGTTTTTTTTTTCTTGATAATCTTGTCAAGGGTGCGTTGATTAATTTATGTTCAACTTATCCCTACTACAATTTCTTAAATAGTCTCTCTTTTAAGTGATAATCTCCCTTAGGTTGTAGAGCCTTAGCCTTCTTGGATTTTGTTAACTTGATTTTTTTTTAATGTGGAAGAGAAGTGATATTAGTAGATTATTTTAGAACTTATAGATGCTTAATTCTAAGAAGAAAGATTGGCTATTAAGGTTGTACAATATGTGGAAGCTAATGTTAAATCATACTAAATAATTTTATGGTCATTAATCATGAGAGGTTTTATATAGAAAATATATTTACTCATAGAGTTGTTCATAGTGATCTTTTTTGTTAATGTGGCATATTAAAATTCTTAATTTTTTTATATTTTTTTTCCTATTGTCTGTTAACCCTACCTAAGGATGACTTGATTCATTATGTTCTAAAATTCTTTGTATTACAATTTCTTAAAGATTTTCTTTACTAAAAAACAAACTCCCTCATGTTGTAGATTTTTGGGATTCCAAGTATCTTATTCATTTGAACCCCATTTTATTGTGCAAAAGAAAGAACAATATTTAATTTAGTAAGAAGGAACCTCATCAAGATCTTTCATGGATTAAAAAATATCTAATCTATGTAAAATTTTCCTTACAATTCAATATGCATGTAGACAACTTCAAGATGGAAATTGACCACTTATAGCAATTGTTTAACTTTTGAGGAGGTGCTCCTTACAATATGAGCATGAATATACAAACTTTGTTCATAACTCATTCATCTAATTCTAAGAAGTCTAAAAAAGTGTAGGATAGGTGGAACAAACCCATTACCCGTCAAATTAAGTGTTATTAATTAAGTGGAGTATTCATAATTTTTCCTCTTAAACACAATTATATTATTAACTATGATCC
Organism: Picea mariana; assembly: GCA_032191745.1. Classification (NCBI taxonomy): domain Eukaryota; kingdom Viridiplantae; phylum Streptophyta; class Pinopsida; order Pinales; family Pinaceae; genus Picea; species Picea mariana. Next base: position 88,483 of record JASDQU010014753.1, on the reverse strand, counting down.
TACGAAAAAAAATTCTCCTCAATATCTTTCCAATGACTACACTCTTTCTAAATTCCAAGCTTCAAGCACAAAGTTATGACATCCAAAAATTTCTTAAAAACATTCTCTCCTACCCTATCATCATTATTACATGGCACCACATGTTTAAAATGATGTGGCATCATTTGCATAACTTTTTGGACTCATTATTACCAAAAACAAAATATGGGTCTATGTGGCATGTAACAACTTGGAAAAAATTCTAAGATGCACCATATTCAACCTTCATGAAGTTATTATTGTGGCTCTGGAATCTTTCATCAATGCACTATATCACGCCTCCAAAAATTTCATATCGCATCAGAAAAAGAGTACCTCCTTACACCATACCACACATCCAAGGAGTTTCTTTACATGCCCCCAAAGGTTTTACAACTTGCAATGTGTCCTCATGCGATAGGGATTCTCCTTCCATTGTAATATCCTATGAAAAGTTGGCTTTATACAATCTATCATAGGAAGATAATTATGTGTGATACACCGTGTTGTATGAAATATTCCTTTGTCACAATTCCTTAAATTTTCCCTTTTATCTTCCTTTTCTTTCCATGTCTCATTAATTCTCGTTCCTTTATCACATCATCGAATATTTTTTTATCTTGCAATGGCCTTGTTTCACCCCCATAAAAACCTCTTCTTATACGATGTACCACATGAATTTAATCTTCATATGATATGACACATAACATAAAGTTTTCTTTTTGTTCAATAAACTCAACTTCCTCAGTTTTCCAAAGTCCCAACCTCTTTCTCTCGACATCCTCGCTTGTATTAAACGAAGATATTCATGATATAATATTGGGATGTATAAACTTCATATGATATGTACTATATCACATGAAGTTAAACTTCAAGTGATACATAATGTTTTTCAAAGTTACGTTAAGTAGAAGCATCTAGGAATTCACTTAAGTTTTCTTGCATAGGTTAAGTGTTTTCCCCGCGAGGAAACACTTATCTAAGGATCCCTTAAATTTTTATATGTAAAATGTAGGATCAAAATTATAAATGCAATCAAAATTAAAATTACAATTCTTCAAGCTTATAAACCCATAATTTTAAATATGTAATTACACTACCAAAACTATAACATATTAGCAATTTTATATTTATGTTTTTAATTTAATCAGTAATTTAATTAATAATAGAGGACGCAAATCCATATATGATTAAGGCAACTACGATATACAACTACATTTATTTGAGATCCCTAGAATTTGGAGGGGGAGGGGTACTCTATCTACACAACAAACTTAGACTACAATCACTTCATGCTTTAGATTACAATATCAAATAAACTCATCAGATTTAATTGTCAAATATAATAATAACTTATGCTTATATTTGAAGAATTACATTCTAACACCCTTTTGGAGTCTAATTTTTTGGGATGCTTATTTAATATCTAAAGCAACAATGGCAGTCAATGTATGAAAGAAAGCATAATTGCACACACTTATGATTAACATTAGCATGATAGCTTAATAAATACAATGTAAATGATTGTTCGTCTTCTCTAATGGGTGAATCTTCACCTATGACTGTTTATATTTACAATAATGTTATAAGAACTCAATCACAAGGATTATGTGTCCAACATTCCCTCATTAATCCGAAAGGGTGTTTGTGAGTCCAAGCATCATTTTGAAATTTTCAAAATTTTCTCTTCTAAGTGCTTTGGTGAAGATGTTCGCAATTTGATCATTTTTGGAACAATGTATCAAGCAAATAGTTTTGTCCTCTACATGATATCGAAATAGGTGATACTTTATGTTAATGTGCTTAGTTCAATCATGAAATCTGGGATTCTTTGACAACTTGATTGATTTATTTGTTTCTCTTGCAACTCTTTAAGTATTTTCCTAAGCCACACAATCTCCTTTGTTTCTTCTCTAGCTACCACATATGCTACCTCTGTTGTGGAATTCGTTGGAACCAACTCTTTAATTTACCTTCGGGAGATAGTTGTTGATCCAGGTCTCATGAGATAGTAAGTTTACCCTCCATTTTCTTTATCCCCAATGTAGTATGAATCTGAATATCCAATCAAGTTGAATTCATCCACCTTAGAGTACCTGAGTCCTAAATCTTGAGTTCCCTTCCTATAAATCTAAAAAGCTTTCATAGTTTTTGAATTTTGCATGGAAAGAATCTCAAACTCTCTTCGAGAAGATTGAAATTTAACAAGTTTAACCTTATATGTCCCTTGATAAGTTTGGTGTAACACATTTCATACCTACTTTGATTTTGTTGTTGCAACAAGTCCGGGAGAAATAGAATCATACTCTTCTTTTGGAGGAGGAAAAGAGTTTTTGAATTATTTTTTCTATTTTTCTTTAATTGATCTCTTTGAACTTGGGTTCAACCAACAATCATTAACTAATTTTGTATAACCATTTTCTACCAAATCTCATAAATCCTATAAAAGAAACAAGGTTTTCATTTTTATACTCCAAAAATTATAATTATAATTTTTAAAATAATTTTAATTTTTAAAAATTGGTATGGAAGACCCTTTCTTTAAATATTTCAGCACTCCTTCTACTAATAGCTTAAATATGCACCAACATAATGAAAGTGCAACAAATAATACAAAGTTAATACAAAGCTTGAAGAAAAACATTAAATAATACAAAGTTTGAAGAAACACATTACATAACTCAATGTTTTAGATTCTCTCTTCATTTTCTATTGAATAAATAAATGCATTCATATAAGGTTTTAGATTTCTACAAATTTGGAAATTACTACAAATCATTGATACACTATTCTAACTAATTAAAATTATTATATTCTGAGGCTAATTCTAACTAATCCTAAATTATAGTACCAACACTCTAATTAAAATTTAGAGAGAATGTGTAACAATCTGCCAGCAATTACATATTACAACTAAAACATTATCTTATAAATGAATATATTATCCATTTAAACACTTTAAAATACAATATTTTAAATAACATTAAATATTAATATTGAAAATAAGTAAATGTTAGTATTGTGTTTGAATGTAATTCAAACTAATATTAATATTGAAAATAAGTAAATGTTAGTATTGTGTTTGAATGTAATTCAAACTCATTCGATTAGAAAGTTGGAAAATATTCCATAGTTGTGATGCCTATATTTATAGGAAAGAGATAAGATAGACACATCCCACTTTTTACATAAAAACAATGGAAAATAAGATAATATTTTTTATTAATCATAATCAATGACATATCCTGAAAACTTGGGTATGATATATTATATTACAATGTAATATGATATATTATATTATCATAAGCATAACTTGAATAACTAAAACATTATCTTATAAATGAATACATTATCCATTTAAACACATTAAAATACAATATTTTAAATAACATTAAATATTAATATTGAAAATAAGTAAATGTTAGTATTGTGTTTGAATGTAATTCAAACTCATTCTATTAGAAAGTTGGAAAATATTCCATAGTTGTGATGCCTATATTTATAGGAAAGAGATAAGATAGACACATCCCACTTTTTACATTAAAACAATCGAACATAAGATAATATTTTTTATTAATCATAATCAATGACATATCATATTTTTTATTAATCATAATCAATGACATATCCCGAAAACTATGATATATCATATTACAATGTAATATGATATATTATATTATCATAAGCATATTTTTAATTATCATTATTCACAATTATAATTTTGAACTAGAAATTAAAGTATAATTCTTTATCATTTTAATTAAAAGACCAATTTAAACTCATAATCATATTTTTATTTATGATTATTCATAATCATATTTTTATTTATGATTATTCATAATCATAATTTTGAATTAGAAATTATACTATAATTCCTTACAATTTTAATTAAAATACCAATTTAAACTATTTTGATATAATAACTTGAAAACTAAAACATTATCTTATAAATGAATACATTATCCATTTAAACACTTTAAAATACAATATTTTAAATAACATTAAATATTAATATTGAAAATAAGTAAATGTTAGTGTTATGCTTGAATGTAATTCAAACTCATTCGATTAGAAAGTTGGAAAATATTCCATAGTTGTGATGCCTATATTCATGGGAAAGAGATAAGATACTCGAGCCTTGGCTATATATATATATATATATATATATATATATATATATATATATATGTTAAGTTTAAACTTCACGTTGAGCAAGGTAGGAATTGCACATCTCACTCATACTCAGACTCTCATCTCACCATTCCAATATTTTAACCAGATAATATTTTTTAAATAATATGTATTAACTCCATATTAAACATTGAATGAATTATACATCATCTCCCTCATATTATTACAAATCTCCCTCATATGGAGAAGTGATTAAGGTTGGTTGTCATTGATGTCAACCCTTGAAGAAAGCCCCGTAGCACAAAGGTTTGGGTAATGGACCCAAGATTGTTTGATGTAAATATGACTCATTAATTTTTTGTCATGGTTGATAAGAAGTAAATATGGATGAACTCCAAAGTGGTCCCCTTATGGTGAAATCCCTCATGGGAAGACGCTTTGCGGAGTAAGAGAACCCATGCTTAATTGTGGAATAATAAGATGAAGGACAGTGAATTTGTTAGGGAAACTATCCTAGATGGATAGTGCTTGTCATGACATTTCCAATGGTATGTAGAACGTCACATAACTCCTCGCAGTTAGAGAGTTATGAACATGTGAAGTTGGAGAACCCAAGTTTGGGTAATGGCCTCAAGTTTGTTTGATGGATAACGGTATGATTTTTTCTATATTTGAAGGTAATACTATTCTAGATGGATAGTACATGTGATTCAATTTCTGGTGGTATGTGAAATGTCACATAACTCCTCACATTTTGAGAGTTATGGCCTTACGAAGTTGGAGGACGCTCATATGTCATCTAGAAGCCCCAAAAGGCCAAAGTAGTCAAAGTGGTTTAAGAGATTTTAAAAGGTAAATAATAAAGTGAAGTGATGAGTGTATTACAATTCAAAGTGAATACAAAATAAATTAATTCAATAATAAATTTAATGGAGAAATTAGAAGTGGGTTAACCCTAAAATAAGGAAAGTGGACCAAGTGACCTAGAAGATGTTTTTAAGGAAGCTACTTGGAGACTATAAATAAGAGGCAAGACTCTCTCATTTTAATCACACTTGAGCATATTGAATATCTATAGGCGTCTGAGGTAACCAAGGATATCTAAGCAGAAAGTTTGAGGGAAGGTGAAGAAATGAAGGTCGAAATGAAAGGAATGATAAATTCTTTTGATGGTTCTTTCTAAGGTATGTTATTTACAGGTCATCTCACTATTTTCACTATAACGTTTTTTTTTATAATTATTTAGACCGTGAAATTGCTGTGAAATTGAGAAAACATACCCAAGTATTTTTGGTGAAAAAACCCTCTAGTGGGTCATTGTATTTTGGGAGTTACACTCCGTGGAAAATAGGGTTTGTGGCTAGTCTTGAAACTAGTCAAAAAAAGGTGTTTCAGGTAAAAACGTCATAACTTATTCATAAAAGATCTGAATCAGTGATACCAAATGTGTTGGTTAGGGTACAATATATAGTATGCCGTGTAGCAGTTTCATATCAATTCAACAAATATTTCGTGCGGGGCATGCTCTACAAGGCCACTCTCTGGAATAAGCCAAAATTCAAAAAGTTATGTCATTTTTTCTAGAACTCCTTTTCTGAGAGGTTCCAAGTAGTGACACCTGGAAGAATTGCATAAAACACAATGAAGAAAATTGTGTATAAGTTTCAGATCATTATACATTAGAGGTTCAAAGTTATGATTACTTCAAGTTAGGGTTGTTGACTAATCCAAAACTAGGCATGTGAGACTAAAGAAANAGGAATGTGATCATATACACTAGGTCTATTACAGAGCTACAAATCAGATTTGGATGAAGAAATTGATGAGGGATTTTGGTTGAGGTACATGTTGAGTACATGGTTGAGAAAAGTAGTTGATGAGTTGGCACGTACATGAGGTGTATAGTTGATGATGTTGGTACATATTGATGAGTCATAGTTGATGCGTAGTTGGAACATGATTGGTACATACTTGGTACATGGTTGGATGCACTTGTTTATGGTATAGGTTGATTACAGGTTGTTTGGTATAGGTTGGTGCATGATTGATGCACTTTTTTATGGTACATGTTGATTACAGGTTGATGCATGGTTTAGATTTATTGGTACAGGTTTACAGCGGTATATCTCACAGTGATAGTGTGACAGTGGTTCCATCATTCTACTTCTACTTCAGGGTGGTAGGATGGGGCAAGGACAAGTGGTTGTAGCCACCTTTCGGTTGTAGCTGAAGAACATAGGGGGTTGTAGCCTCCTTCAAGTTGTAGCCAGAGAATTGGGGAGTTGGTGCTTCCCTCAAGTTGTAGCCGGAGAAACTAGGGGGTTGGAGCCTCCTTCCAATTGCAGCTGGAAAACAAAGGAATTTGGTGCTTCCAATGAATGTACTTCTTCAAGACATATAAGAAAAAACATTTTGTGGTTTTCTCCCGATTTGGGGTTCCATGTAAAACATTGGTGTACTATGTATGTATGTGATTGTTTATTTCTTACTGCTCATTATTCGATAATAATTCTACATTGATATAACATTTGAAGAAAAATGATTATAATTATGCTATTACTGACAGGGATAATTTTAGGGGCTAAATTTCACTCATGGGCTAATTTTCCATGGTTTTTCAAAAAATGAGATTCGCTATTTTAAAAATGATTCGCCCAAATTCTATAGGATAAAATTATTTTACCTTAAAAATCGCCAAAAAATTATAAAAACTATATAAAATCCTTAGAAATTTGAATATTTTTACAAAAATATCGCCAATCATTTATAGTTGAAATATGAAGGATTAGTAAGACTCGCCAAGGTTTCTGCATTTTAAAATAAATTTCCCTTAAAATCATCCCTGATTATTAATTCACTCCCCCTCTCAGTAGTCCAATAATTGGTATCAGAGCAAGTTCCTTCAGAAATCAGTTTAACCACTGAATGGTAGATCATGGAGAGTACCAACTCATATAAAAATCGAATACCATAGTTTGATGGATAAGGATGAAGACATATATACAGGCACATGGATTTCAAGTTTGGCAATCAATTGTAGATGGATACACAGCACCAATAGTTCCACCAACAAATGACAAAGTAGTGAAACTCGGTGAGAATAATTCCAAAGCCAAAAATGCACTTTTGAATGGTCTCAGTGATACGGTATTCACCAAAGTTGCACATTGTAAATATTCTAAAGAGATTTGGGACAAGCTTCGAAATATTCATGAAGGAGATTCAAAATTCAAAGAAAAAAAGCTTCAAACTTATAGAGGTTAGTTCGAACAACTAAAAATGAAGGAAGATGAAGATATCCCAGCCTACTTCTTATGAGTCGATGAAACGGTGAATGCAATCATAGGATTGGGAGAAGAAATTGAAGAATTTTTAATTTTTATAAAGGTACTAATATCTCTTATTATGAGATTCAACCCTAAGATATCAACACTAGAAGAAAGATCAAATCTAAACTCAATAAACATGAACAAACTACATGGAATCTTCACATCATACGAGATGAGAACTGAATAGGAAAATACATATGTAAAAGAAGAAGCCTTCAAAGCATCCAAAAGATCAAAGAAAAAGAAAAATGAAGAAGAATAATATAGCAGCAGCAACGACATCTCAGAAGATGATGAAGAAGTGGCCAACTTCATCAAAAGACTGAACAAGGGAACCAATGGTAGGTATAGAGTTAATCTTCCTTTAATTTGTTTTAATTGTGATGGTATTGGTCATTTTGCTAACAAATGTACTCATATGGAAAAGAGAAATGATGAAGGTTACTCAAAAGGCAAACAAACATAAAAAGGTAAATGAACTACAAAGAAAGTTTTCAAGAAAATATTTTGCACCAAAGAAGACATCTCATCATCAGACGAAGATGAAGTCAGTGACAGTGAAACAGGGAGAGTTCTATTCATGGCAGTAGAAGAATCTGATAAAGAAGACTCCGAAGAAGAATATGAAGAAGCATATGAAGAAGAAATTGAAGAGGCAGAATTTGACTTAC
>JASDQU010014752.1:118589-140267 GCA_032191745.1 Picea mariana | reverse complement strand
AGAAGCTCAAACAAAAGACGCAGCAATTTGGGTCCGGGAACCCCTCACAACAAAAGGTAGGAAATGGCAGCCCCAACCCACCAAACAAAGGATGGATCAAATATGGACAGTATCAAGACAACCAGTACAAGTCGCAAGCAAATAAGGACATCGAAAAGACAAAGAAAGATACCAGGAAGTGGTGAGACTTCCATAAGAGCCCTTGGCGTAACACTGTTCACTGTCGCTCAAAGGATTCACTGGTGGCCAAAGTGAAAGCCTCAAAATCAGATGCAGATTCTGACCTTGATACGGAACTAGAAAGGGGAAGACGGATCATTGACGTAGAACCCAGTTCCACCATTGCTACCACCAAGATCCAGCTTGGTGAACTAGATGAGCCAAAAGAAGGAGAGCGCCTCTTCCATTCACAGATGTGGGTAAAAGTCACCCTGCTGCACTTCATCATTGACATCGGTAGCCAGAATAACCTCATCTTAGCAGATGTCATCAGGTGGCTGGCCCTGCCAACAACATCGCAGCCACAACTCTACACCATTGGATAGCTCCGCCAAGGAAGCGATCTCCGCGTCGGTCAACAATGTCGACTGTTGTATGGCATCAATCCCTTCAAAGATGAGGTATTGTGTGATGTTTCTCCTCTTGAAGTTTGTGATGTTCTTTTGGGCCAACCTTATTTATGGAAACGTCATGTTGTATATGAGTCTAGGCCTCATATTGTTATTATTACTTTGAATAGGAAATTGTACAGAATACCTGAGGCAGTTACACCTAGTGATATTTCCTTGATCTCTGCTAAGCAATGCAGGAAGGTGATCTCTCAGACTTGGAAGTTTGTCTTCTTCGTGATTTGCTATCATAATAATAGAAAGATCACGACCACATCCAGGGTCTCTACGGATGACCTCTCTACACAACAGAAGCAAGTAGATAAGGTCGTGGAAGAATACTCAGATATCTTCTCCTCACCTACACGGGAACCTCTGCATTGCCAGGTCAAGCACCTCATCGATCTGACCCCCGGTGCACCACTTCCCAATGGGCCAGTCTATCATCGCTCTTTGTTAGAGAATGAGGAGATCAAGAGACAGATCCAAGAACTACTCCACAAGGGGCACATATGCCTTAGCTCATCACCTTGCAAGATCCCAATCGTGCTAGTACATAATAAATATGGAACTTGGTGACTATCTATTGATTACTGAGCTCTGAATAAAATCACTGTCAGAAACCGGTACCCGATTCCATGAATCAATGACCTCCTTGCTCAACTCATGGGGGCCAAATACTTCAGTAAGATTGATCTGAAGTCTGGCTATCACCAGGTCCCGATAGAATAGAGAGATGTATGGAAGACCGCCTTCAAGTCAAATGAAGAAATTTTTGAATGGTTGGTCATGCCCTTTGGTTTGACAAATGCTCCAACCACTTTCATGAGGATGATGGATGATATCTTGCGACCATTCACCAATACTTTTGTAGTGGTGTATCTGGATGATATTCTAATTTAAAACAAGACTTGGGATGAACACTTGTAGCATATTCAGTAGGTTCTGCACACCCTGTGGCAGCATAGGCTATACACCAACCTGGAAAAATGCTCCTTCGGCATGGACAGGGTCCATTACCTAGGCTATGTCATTGATAAACATGGTTTACATGTGGATCCAACCAAGATCCAAGTCATCCGTGATTGGCCAGCCCCAACAACACTCACTGAGCTTCGAAGCTTCTTGGGACTTGCTAATTTCTACCGCAGGTTCATGTTGGGTTTCTCCCATATTGCATGGGCCCTAAGCCAAATAAACAGGGGTGGTGGTAAGGCAAAATTTGTGTGGGGCCGGTCCTAACAACAATCGTTTGATGATTTGAAGAAATGCTTATGCTCAGCCCCAGTACTTTTACTACCAGACCTGCAGCATCCCTTTGAGATCAAGACAGATGCTTCAGACTATGCCGTGGGTACCGTTCTCACTCAACAAGACCACCCCGTGGCCTATCATAGTGAGACACTATCAGATATTGTCCGTAAGTACCCTACTTACGGCAAAGAAATGTACTCCATTGTGCAAGCATGTCGCCAGTGGAGACATTACATTCTTGGGAAGGAGACAGTCATCCACACTGATCATAAGCCACTACAGTTCATGCAAACATAGGAAAAATTGCACAATGACCACCATCAAAAGTTGTCCACATACTTGCAGCAATTCCACCTCAACATCAAGTATAAAACATGAAGCACCAATCGTGTCACTGATTTCCTTAGCAGACTGCCAGTCGCAGCACTCACCACGGTCCTAGACTCTTGCATCCATGAGACATATGGATGGCCCCAACTCTATGAGATAGACCTTGACTTCACCACCACCTACCAAATGTTGGGTACAAATGAAGTTGTCGATAATTTCCATCTTCAGGATGGGTTGTTGTGTCATTTGGGCCATATCTGTGTTCCATCAAGCGAGCGAGTGAAGATGATCTGGGAAGCCCACTATAGTCGGGTGGCAGGACACTTCGGCATCGAAAAGATAGTGGTGATGCTACAAAAACATTTCTACTGGTCGAAGCTTCGAGAGTAGGTAGACAAGTATATCAGGTCCTGCACTGCCTGTGCTATTTCCAAACCGACCACTAAGAAACAAGGCTTGTACACCCCTCTTCCTACTCCTGACAGGCCATGGGAATGCATCTCAATGGACTACATGTCGGGCCTCCCATCCACCAAGCGGGGAAATGACTGTGTTTTTGTGGTTATTGATCGCTTTTATAAGATGGCGATTTTGGTTGCCTGCAAGAAGAGCATCACAACAGAGGCCACTGCCAAGCTCTTCTTTGAACGAGTCTAGGTACATTTTGGAATCCCACAAACCATTGTCTCAGATCAAGATATTCGATTTCTCAGCACATTCTATTTGAGCCTCTGGTCACTGCTGGACACCAAGCTCACCAAATCCACAGCCTTCCACTGCCAGACAGATGGCCAAACCGAGGTTGTAAATCAAATGATTGTGCATATCCTTCGCATGTATAATTCAAAGAACCCTTGCACATGGGATGAGAGCCTTCCTTATGTACAGTATAGCTACAACCGGGCCTTGCATAGCTCAACCGGCCATAGCCCCTTTCAAGTGGGGTTGGGATTCCAACCATTGGGTCCCATAGATGTTGCGCTTCCCCTTGCAGTCACCTTGACTGACTCATCTCCTGCTCCAACTGAAGCTGACAAAGCTACCCGGTTCATTGAGTGGATCCAACACATCTACCAATAGGTTCAGAATATCTTATAGAACTCCAATGACAAGTACAAACAACGCCATGATCAACATCAGGTGCCGCATAAGTTTCAGGTGGGCAACAAAGTTTGGTTGCACTTGCAGAAAGAACGCCTTATAGGACCCCATCGAAANTCCAACTGAAGCTGACAAAGCTACCCGGTTCATTGAGTGGATCCAACGCATCTACCAATAGGTTCAGAATATCTTATAGAACTCCAATGACAAGTACAAACAACGCCATGATCAACATCAGGTGCCGCATAAGTTTCAGGTGGGCAACAAAGTTTGGTTGCACTTGCAGAAAGAACGCCTTATAGGACCCCATCGAGAAATTCATCCACTCCTTTATGGGCCGTACACTATCACCAAGGCCATGGGGGATAATTCTTTTGAGCTCAACATTCCTCCTTTCCTTGGCCTGCACCCAGTGTTCAACATGGATCTCCTTTGCCCTTATTTCCCACCATTATTGGACACCTCAGAAGTAGCAGAACAACTGACACAAATAGAGCTCAACCCCGACTGCATACAATAGGCATCCAATGATCAAATTGTGGATAGAAAGATCAAGGTCACTTGAAAACAAAGGATCCATCTTTATCGAGTCGTCAAAGCAGGGAAACTCCTGCACCAAGGCAAGTGGCTCACCAGGGGCTAAATTCAACAGAAATTTCCTCATCTAATGGGGGACCTCAATGCAATGGAGACCATTTCTTCCTAAGGAGGGAATATTGATCCATATGAATATCAGTGGCCACCCACCTTTTCCAACTGGCTCAAAACAGTTTTCTGACATTTTTGGCAATTTACTATTTTTAGCAGTTTTTATTTTCGGGGCCATTTTGAGGGCCTAAATGGAGGTTTTTCAGTATCGATATCCTCAATGATATAAAAATGAATTATTGAGCCCCCAAAATTAATCTCCTCGTTGATACCTTTCCAACGGGCTATCACACGCCTAAAACGGAGATCGTATGCAAAAGTTATGACCCCGGGAAGTTGATGTACTAGCTTACATAAACGTGGCCCACATGACTTTTGGTGTTTCATCTCCTAGGGTTAGGTTTTTGGATGTCTAGGGTTTTTTGGCATTCTTGCTTATTGTAAAAAGGCCTTCAGAGCCTCATTGTAACCTTCTTCTTGCGAATGTGTGCTGCCGTCACATCTCTTCTTAGAGATAAGTCGCCACCATTCCAACAAGCTTGTTTCCACCGCATTTTACAGTTTCAGCTTATTTCGTTATTGAATAGAAAACCATTTTTACTGTATCTCTGTTATTTTGTGTTAAGCACCTGTTAATAATCTATATTCATTTCATTCTGCTCATAAAATCTGAATCGCACAATAATTTTTTCGAATATTACACACAACAAATTGGAACTCAGAATTCTGCAAGAGGCCACATAGGAAGCCCCTTGGATTTCGAACTCAGGTCGGGCATGACAGAGGTTGAAAAATACTCTAGTATAAGGTTGGGAGGAACAAAATCTTCAACATGTGGTTTCCCCAAGTTCCGGGTTTTACTTCTTTGTTATGAATATTTTATCATAATGTTTACTGTGTTTTATTGTGCGTTACTATGGCTAAAATCATTGGTTATAAAGCATAAATAAATTGTAATATTATTATATTTAACTGTTTGTTATTAGAAGATAGATGCATATCATAAGTTTCATGGAAAAAAACTGTGAAAGAAAAACAATGGTTATTTTGATCCTAGATCTATGAGCAAAATCATATTACTAGTATCAAATCAATAAAACTCATTGGTAAAACCTAGTTACTAAAACATAGATTGTTTTGAGATAAGAAACTTGTATTGAAGAGACATAGTTTAAACAACATACAATGTATATAATTGAAATGGAATCATTACAGAGTAAATAGAGTTCAACAATATACACTGTATATTTCCGAAAGGGAATCGTTACATATTAAACAAAGTTTAACAAGATAGACTATACATATATTTGAAAGGGAATGATTACATATTAAACATAGTTTAATGAGTAATGATTATTTATGTACAACAAGGGAAAAATGGTAAGTAAATCGAGTTTAAAAAAGATATAAATAACAATTGTAGATAACCAAATATGAATTGTAAACATAGTACATAACATTACAGAATTGCAAAATGCCTAGACAATAGTCCTAAGTCAGGGAATTTCATGAATGACTATACAAAATTATTTCGGTTGACTAGCTCGACTGAATGTAAAAAGAGAGTAGTCACATGTTTTAACCCGAAAATTGAATGTAGTTAAGCAATGGAACCCGAATAAATTTCCAAGAAAGGTTATTTCCAAGTCTCCATAATACCAACGTCCTTAGTACTTACACAATAACAACGAACAAGTTAGAATTTTGTATGAATTTTATTTAGTTAACAAAAGTTACACATGAAAATAGAGACGAACTTACCATGGATGTATAAAATTTCATTGTATCTCCTTTTATTGCTTTTGAATTGTAGTCGAGTGTATAGAGTTGTTGAATAGCCGATGGGTACCCCTCGCAACAATAAGCATGACATATCATTAGTTAAATACCCAATAATAAGCTTATTGAGAATGTAATTCATGGAGCAATTACATAATATAAACCAAAGAACATTACTACTTTGTGTGAACATTGCATTTTTTTTAATAGTAGTCCTAATTAAGTTCAGGATAAACAAATGATTTGAAAAGGTTTTAATCATAGACCATAAATGAGAGCAATAAAACAAAGGAATTATAAAGCTATATTAAAACCTGTTATTGTAACTCATACCATGTATTTCATAGAATAAATGGGTTCGAACGATAAGTGTAATGTACCCTAAAATTTAGCTACAAATTTTTATTTTTATTTTTATAGAGGGGGACATAACTATGAGACTGTTGTCAACTTCATCATAAGTTTGTCCAAGGTTTTTACCCATTCAATACTTTATTGGTTTCAAACATTCATTACTATACACCATTAATTGATTTTGAATTTTAAAACCTTATTTAAACTACTCTCCAAAAGAAGGCATTTACTACTCGCATCTTATTGGAGTCCCTTCATAAACGTTCTTACTTTATTCTTGTGGAGCCATGAATAATTTGTCCATAATAGTTTTATTTCTAAAAAAACCTATAAGACAACCCAAAATACATTACAAGCTAAAACATGTTATACATAAGGGAAGTATAATGTGCTACCCATAAATATACCTTCACATATCATTACCCTAATATCATGTATCACTTTAAGGATTCTTCCGTATCCATTAAATCCTAAAATATGAGAACCCCTACCCTTAACGATAACAAAATATTCTCATAATTTTTTTAAATTAATAAAGTTGTAATGAGGGCTCTACCCATAACTATTTACATTCATAAATCTACCTACACAAGGGATTACATAAGATTCCAAGTCCTAGGTACCAACTAGGTTATTCTTTTCATGCATACAATAATCTAATATACAGACTATAGTCCAAACCCATGATGTAATGTTATGGTAACTCTCATAGGCATTGGGTGGTAGATAGTAGGGCCTGGAACCAGGAGCCAAGGAAGTTGATGTTAATGCATTAAATTTGTGGTAGGTTATGTCATCGTCTACTTAATTGCCCAATACTTGTGAGCTTTGAATCCTCACACACTAGGTCATCATCGACCCTCCACTTCACGATATTTTTATGTTCATAGGTGAATGTACCCTCTGTCATTTCTTCCATTATGAGAAATGGGATTGAGGTCCATAATCGTCCAAAGGAAGGTTCTCCCTTACACTTCTCTACTAAGTATTTATATTCCCCATCACAAACCTGACAACTAATCTACTCTGTAGAACCATGCAGGTAGTCATGATCCCTAGAGACCATGCATATCGGTGATTCCTTGAATTACACGGGTAATTTATTGGAGATTTGATACTTTGTTCGAATGATTTTCTCATAGAGTGTTTCCCCTATTTTATTTAATTTATTTAAAATACATTTTCAACATGTTCTGTCTTGTCCTTAAGTTCTTGAAAGGTTCAAAATACATCCACCCTTCCATTAATAGTATTTGGAGAGCGTGTATCCCCTGAACTACATATCATATGTTTTTACCACCCCAAATTAAACTTTTCATAAGTGCATTTGAGATTTTGTAAGTTGTAGAATGGGTATTATGTGCATGGAAAGGTTTACTCTGTCTTTAGTTAAATCTGTGTACATACGGTTTCTTTCTTGCCAACAATGGAGGTCAATACTCAATATTTCGATAAAGAACCCCAGATTGCCTATTGGAAAATTGTTAGTTGGTTTCTCGTGCTTGTTTTTCGGTAAGGGACCATAAAACCTTGGTACTCTTTGCATTCCTTGTTAATAAGCAATAAAATCTAGTGTTTCTAGAAGTTACCCTACGGTGAGGGATTTGTTGGTATCGTGAAGGAGATGTTGACATTTTTTCTAACTTCTTTAAACGTACTCATTTATTTTGTAATAAATTCATTTACCTTTTGGTTTAATAAGGAAAGGGTTCCTTCAGTTAACATTATATGGAAATTATGATATCTTTAGTTCCTTGAAATCCCTCGTCCTCACTTTAATACAAGTAATCTTGATAACTATCCTCTGTAACTGGTCTTTGAATTTATTTCGTCTCTAGATTAATTCATCTAATTGGTAATGTTCCTGATATTATTTCTTCTTGTTAATGCAATGGTAAAAAAAAAATCCTCATTGACTATTCTTCAAGTTACCCTAGGTAATTTTAATTCTGTGATTCATTCGTAATTTGTCTTACTGTATCAAAAACCTTACAATTACTTGTAATATGGTTTTTATCTTCATATGGAGCTCTATTGTAACTGGATCTTTCCATTTATCTCTCTAAATTTTTCTTGATTTATTTTATGGATATATGTTTGACGATGGGTCCCTTTTCTTACAAGGGAACCCATCAACCTATTGTGTGCACACTCCTCCTCTCGATTCACGGACTTCACTTCTCAAGGAACAAAGTGATGGACAATCTTGAGTTATGTACATGTCCCTTCCTCATCTTGATTTATTTTATTTTCTTTGATTATAATATGAAAGTATCATAATCCTTTCCTAGTTTCTTTTGCAGGTTGAACTCCGATGCCACGAATTTCATGAAGGGAAAATGACTATCCTAGAAAAGGTTCTTTGGGTTCCACTATGACAATACTCTTCTTGCTAAGAAATTCTTCTACAATTTGAACCAGAGTCTTACGCTCACTTTCCTTTGTTATAGACATTTGATGTTATTTAAATATTCTTTGAAGGTTACCAAAACTTTATTTGTCATGTATAACTAGACCTACACTCATATTTTACTTGGGAAAATTTATAAAGGCTATGTATAACACAATGAACTACGAATCTGCAYGGATGAATTTATCATAAATTATTTTGAGTTTTGTTGTATCAGATCACCACTTTCATTATGTATACAATTATATATGTATAACATGGACTCTTAAAATTACTTGTTTCGTACACTTTTAAGACTGTGTGAGTCTCTCTTTACCTCACTAGTTCGAATTATATAAGATGAAGTGAGACTACATAGTTCACTTGTTTTACTTTGATAAAATATATTTGTGTTGGTTTCACTTATTGCTTTTCTGAAATTATTTATTTGTATGTGGAAATTTCATCCATAGGTAAATCAAATAATATACTATGGCCATGAGTCACGCCCATACAAAATTATATATATATATATATATATATATATATATATATCCATTTCACATATAACATCTTAGAAAACAATACTAACAAATATTTAAAATAGTGGATAAATCCTCAAATCTGTTAAGGCTATGCGGCACGCACGCACACACACACACACACACACACACATATAACATATTATAAAAATATTAACATATATTCTAAATAGTGGATAATCCGCACACATATCAAGGCCATGAGGCACACTTATACAAATTATCATATATATATAGCATCGGTCATTTAACAGTTCAGGAAATGAAAATGTGTCGTTAAGATACATATCTGAAAAATCGACGATGGGAAAACAAATTGAACAACCACGTTCCATCCAATCATAGATATAGAAAAACTACACTTTACTTGTATTGATCACCCCCTAGCCTGACCATGAATCCATAAGGGATAATTGAGCATCATTCCTTATCAATTGTCTCTCTAAACAATTTTAGAATTTTTTTTTCCTAACACCAGATGTGCTCATAACAACAAAAAAATTCTCCTACCCAACATACTAAGCAATGTCCTACCTCCCACATATGTTGTATTTATTTCATGCCGAGGCTTTTCCTTTCCTTTCCCTCCTTGGGAAATTTGTAGTTTTATAAATCCATGATTTCTAGGGGCTACTAGTGACATAACTCAACTTTTCCACTTGTAAAAAATAGCTATGATTTAACTCAAACCCATTCCCCACACATGGAGTCATAGTCAACTATTTTTAACTTGATTGTTCCATTTTTCTTCCAGCATTTAATGTAGTAAAAAGTTTTTATCATACACATGTCCATAAAAAAGGGACATTTGTAATATCAAACCTTTGTCCAACAGTCATAAAAATAATAATTACATATCTTCATAAATCTAAATTTGAATTTCCATAAATGGAAATTTATTTTTGAAGACAACTTTGAAAATATTTAATTTTTTGAATAATTTGAGGATATAACATCCTCTCCCCCTTAAGTATAACAATGTCCTCAGTGTTCAATCATCTCTTGGAACAAAATTCGACAAAATTTATGCATATCTTCTTCCAATTCCCAAATGGCCTTTTCAAGATTAAAGTGATTCCATTGCACTTTTACCTGGGTGATGGCTCTATTCCGAAGTATTTTTTATTTTCTGTCAAGAAATGGATAAAGGTTCCGCTTGGAACTCTCCTTCTAGTTCCACCTTCACCATGTTCCAATCAATGATGTGAGTAGGATCATGAATATATATTCTTAATAATGAAACATAAAAAACATTATGAACTTTTAAATTTGCAGGAAGTGTCATTTGATACGCCACTGGTCCGATTCAAGTTAAGATCTTGAAAGGACAACAAAATATTGGCGCCAACTTGGAACAATTTCCTAGATTTAGGGAGATTCTCTTTTCTTTGACTTTTAGATATACATGATACCCAATTTTGAATTCCTGATGTCTCCTTTTTAGATATGCATAACTTTTTTGTCGATTTTGTGCCTCTTTCAAGTTCTTTTGTACCCTTTTTACTATTCTCTCCATTTCTTGTATAATTTATGGTCTAGCAATAATCCTGTCAAGTGAATTATCCCAACTGATCTGTGTAGTGCATTTCCTCCCATAGAAAACTTTGAAGGGACTCATCTTAGCTGATGTTTGATACCCATTATTGTATGTGAATTCAACTAAGTGTAGATATTTTTCCCACTTAGTTGTTTTTTTCCTTACATACATTCGTAACATTTCTTCGATAATTTGATTTTTTCGTTCTATTTTCCCATCCATTTGTGGATGATAACTTCTGATGAAATTCGAATTAGTACTCAAACCTGCAAACAATTATTTCCAAAAATTTGATATAAATTTGACATCTCTATCTGAAATAACCATCTTAGGGACTCCATGCAACCTAAATATTTATTTCATAAAAATTTCAGCGATATTAATTGCCTTGTAAATAGATTTCACATGTATAAAATGTGCATCATTACTTAGCTTATCAATTACTACCATAATTGAATTATTTTGTCTTTGAGTCTTAGGAAAGCCTGTGATGAAATCCATTGAAATAATTTCCCACTTCCATACGGGTATAGGAAGAGGTTGTAACAGACCTACCATATGTTGATGCTCATCCTTTACCTATTGGAAATCCATAAATTTAGACAAGTATTCAGCTGTTTCATTTTTCATGTTAGGCCAATAAAACTATTTCTTTAAGGCTGTTTTCATTTTCTGGTATCCTGGATGACCAAATTATGGATTTTTGTACAGCTCATGAAGGATTGTCATCTTTAGTTCAGTATATTTAGATACATATAACCTATATTTGAACCTTAACAATCCATTTTTATCTATACTGAGATCTGTTTTGTGCATATTTTCTTCATTTCCTTGCAATTGTTCTACTATTTTGATGTATTTTTCATGATTTATGCTTGCATATTTTATCCTATTCTCAATATCATTTTCTACATTGCTGATAATCACTTCATAAAGACCATTATTTCTTTGACTTAATGCATCTGCAACTTATTTTCCTTTCCCTTGATGTGTCGTGCTTCAAAATCAAACTGACTTAAAAAGGGAAACCATCCCGCTTGTCTTGCATTGAGATCTCATTGACTGAAAAAATGTTGTACACCACTATTACCTGTTAGTAACAAAAAAAATATTCTCATTAAATAATTCCACAACATTTTTAATGCATGAATCACAATTGCTAATTCTACATCATGAGTTACATAGATTTGTTCATGTTCTTTCAATTTGGTGATTCATAATAGATGACGTGTCCATACTATGTTAACACTCCTCCTAATACCTCTTTACTTGCATCCACACAAAATGTAAAGTATTTATATGGATCTGCTACATTTAGGATTGGTGTTGTACTTAACATTTCGTTTAGTTTTTCAAAATTGTCTTGGCATTTTTTACCAATTAAATTTTATTTCCTTTTTCTATAGTGATGCAATCAGATAGGAAATTCTAGAAAATGCTTTGATAAACCTTGGGTAGTAACTCGTAAAACCCATGAATGACCTTATGTCTTCTACATCTTTAGGGATAGGCCATTCCATAATGGCTTTAATCTTTTATGGATCTACTACAATACCATATTCTAATATTACATGTTGTAAGTATTGTATCTTCCTTTGGTAGAAATCACATTTATCAAACTTAGCATACAACTCATGTTATGTTAAAGTCTGTAATACTATTTTCAAATGTTTTTCATGTTCCTCTTCATTTTTTGAATAGATTAAAATATCATTGATAAAAATAAGCACAAATTTATCCAAATATTGATTGAATATACTAGGAACATCAAGAACATAAAAATTGTTGTTGCATTAGTAAGTCCATACAGAATAACTACAAATTCATAATGTCCATAGTGTGTCCTAAATCTTGACTTTTTAATGTCTTCATCCTTTATCCTGACTTGGTGATAATTGGATCTCAAATCTAGCTTAGAGAATATTTTTGCTCCTCCAACCTGGTCAAAGAGATCATTGATCCTAGGTAAAGGGTATTTATTTTTAATCGTCATTTTATTCAGTTGACGATAATCGATACACAATCTTAGCATTCAATATTTCTTTCTAACAAAAAAAACTTTTTCTCCCCAAGGTGAAACACTTGGTCTGATATACTCTTTATCTAATAGTTCTTGTAACTGAATTTCCAGTTATGTTAGTTCGGGAACACTCATTCTATAAGGTGCCTTTGATACTGGGGAAGATCTAAGTAGTAGATCAATATAGAAATCTATATCTCTCCTTGGACTTAGTTTTATTATTTCTTCTACGAATACCTCACTAAACCCTTGAAGAACTGCAAAGTCCTCCAAAATTGGTTTGCTTTCTTCTTCTAAGAGAATAGTTACTTGAATAGTATATACTTTGCAACCTAATTTTTACATTTCTTGAATTTTATTGTTGATATTTTCCTAAAAGACACTAGTTTTCTGATTCCTTGAATTGTTCTTGTTGTATTATTTTCATCCTTGTACACGAATGAATTTTCATAGAAATTTAATATCACTTATGTCTTTCTAAATAGTCCATTCCAATAATTATATCATAAGACCCTAAAGGTAACATGCTCAGATTTAACTTTGTATTATGACCATTTATACTTAGCTCACAATCAAAAATAAATTCGGTTACCTTTCCTTTTGTCCTTGTTGCTAGTTGTACTAACCAGTATTTTTAATGTTTTACCTTCTTTAATTTGTTCGATTCTATTAAGGATGGAGTAATGTAGCTCAAACTAGCTCCTGGGTCAGTAAATATATAAAAAAAAATATTATGAATTTTTCCTTCAACTTCCACAATAGTGGATTGATGATCTTCCTTCCTTCCATCCACAATTGCATTGATATTATGCATGGATTTTCCAATATATCCAATTATTGAAGCCTCTTGAAGGTTGTGGACTAAATTCCTTGTTGAAGGGTTTAAGTGTGGACAATTTCTCCATAGGTGGGGTTCTCCACGCTCCCAACATTTCAATGGTTCTATGGGACTATCCCCTACCTTCTTGAATCCCAAACTGACTGGTTTATTTCTCCCTTGAGTATGTTGTGTGCTATAGGGATAGTCCTTCCTTTGAAATCCTTTATTCATGTTACGTAAAGGGCCCGATCGGAAGCCTTTCTTGCACTAATTTAATTTATCCTTCTTCTTATATTTCTAATATTTAGGAGTTTCATATATCTATTTATACTATTTGTAACACATTCGGGCCTTCTTAAATACCTAATTTAAAGACTTAGGATTATCAAATTCAACTCGGTCTTTATAAGACTATGGTAGAAAACTTAATAAACTTTGAATCTTTACCTTATCTTCTTTTATATATGGTACAAACCTCAACATATATAGAAATTTATTGATCAGATCATCCATAGCCATTTGTCATAATAGCAAATCGTCAAATTCCTTAGTCTTTCTTTCATAATAACATTATGATAGGTATTGTTTCTTGAAATGATTTTTGAACTCTGACCATTCCATCTATTTTTCTTTCAATCCTTTCAGTGGCTTCATATATTGCAACCAAATACTAGCTTTTCCGTTTAAGTTATAAATGGCCATTCTAACCTTCATATTATTAGAGTAATTATAAATCTAAAAGTATTTATTTACGTCTAGTAGCCAAGCTTCAACTTCCTCACCACTATTTGATTCCCCATCAAAGGTGTAGGGTTTTATATTTTTGAATTCACCTTCCAGGTGATCCAATTTCTTTCTCTTCTTTATTGTAGATGCCTTGATTTCTATCATGCGTGTATCCTCAAAAGAACTATCTTATCCTTTTGTTTCATGACTATAATTCTTTGAGGAATTTTTACTGACCTCCTCCTCCATCTCATTATTTCTTGGTCTTTTCTTTGTTGATATACTATGTAACAACATTTCATTAATTTCCAATTGATCTTCTTTAACTTTATTTAACCTTTCATTATCAACTTCAAACATCTGCAATTCCACAATATTATTCTTCATTGTTTCCAATACTTGGGTAAATGAACTTACCTCACTATGATGCTATGGATATCTAGGAAGCTCTTGATTATGGTTTCTATAAGGTTTTTCTCCTTCTCCATTCTGTGCCAACATTTTCACAAAGAACAATATTTTTTTTGTTTGTAGCAATAAATATTATTTGTTATATTTTTCCTTCAGCAAAAATAACTTTTTGATGTTTCCCTATGGCCTAAGTGTTGTTACCAACAACTATGATACCATATCTAATGTACCCAAAAATCTAGCTACAGTTTTATTTTTTATATAGAGGGGAATATAACTATGAGACTTGCTTTCAACTGCATTATAAGTCTGTCCAAGTTTTTTACCCATTCTCTGCTTTATTGGTTTCAAACATTCATTACTAGACATCGTTCCTCGATTTTGAATTTTAAAATCTTATTTAGACTACTCGCCAAAGGAAGGAATTTACTACTCGCATCTTATTGGAATCCCTTCATAAACCTTCTTACTTTATTCTTTTGGCACCATGAAAAATTTCTCCATTATAGGTTTACTCCTAAAAAAATAAGACAACCCAAAACACATGACCTATAAAATTCAAGATAAAACATGTTATCCAGAAGGGAGGTATAATGTGTTACCCATAAAGATACCTTCACATATCATTATCCTATTATCCTGTAGCATTTTAATGATTCTTCCATATCCATTAAATCCTAAACTATGAGAACCCCTACCCTTAACGATAACAAAATATCCTCATGATTTTTTTAAATTAGTAAAGTTGTAATAAGGGTTCTACCCATAATGATTTACATTAATAAATATACCTACACAAGGGTTTACATGAGATTTCAAGTCCTAGGTACCAACTAGTTTATTCTTTCCATGCATACAATAACCCACTCTACAGACTATATTTCAAACCCATGATGTAATGTTATGGTAACTTTCATAGGTGTGGGGTGGAAGACATTAGGACCTAGAACTAGGAGCCAAGGAAGTTGAAGTTAGCGCATTAAATTCACGGTAGGGTATATCACCATCTACTTACATCATCAACACTTGTCAKCTTTGATGCCTCAGACACTAGGGCATTGTCGGCCCTCCACTTCATGATCTTCACATGGTCACAGGTGAAGGTGCCCTCTGTCATTTCTTCCATTATGAGCAATGGAATCAAGGCCCATAATCGTCCAAAGGAAGGATCTCCCTTATGAATCTATGCTATGTCTTTATCTTCCCCATCGCGAACGTGGTAACTAATATACTCTGTAGAACTACGAAGGTAGCCACAAGCCATGGAAACCATGCATATTGGTGATTCCTTGACTTACCTAGGTAATTTCTCAGATCTTTGATACTCTGTTTGAATGAGGTTCTGGTAGAGTGTTTCCCCTATTTTCTTTAATTTCTTTAAAATAAATTTATAGCCAGTTCCGTCTTCTCCCTGAGTTCTCTAAATGTTTAGAATACATTCACTCTTCCATTAACTATAGTTGTAGTGCTCGTATGCCTCGAAATGCATATCTTATGTTTTTACCGACCTAAATTAAACTCGTCATAAGTGCATGTGTGATTTTGCAAGCTGTAGAATAGGTATTCTATGCATGGAAAGGTTCAATTAGTATTTAGTTAAATCTTCGTACATACATTTTCTTTCTTGTCAATAATGGAGGTCAATACTCAATATTTCGATAGAGAACCCAAGATTTCCCATTGGAAAATCATTACTTGGTTTATCCTTTCTTTTTTCTTTTAAGGGACCATAAGCCCTCAATACATTTTGCATTTCCTATCAATAAACAATAAAACATAGTGTTTATAGAAGTTACCCTATCGTGAGGGTTTTGTTGGTACTATGAAGGAGATGTTGACAGTTTTCTGAATTCTTTAAACAAACTAACTTTTCTATAATACATTCACTTACCTTTTGGTTTACTAATTCAAGGGGTCCATCTGTTTAAACTTGTGAGGAAACAACAATGGCTTTGGTTCCTTGAAATCCCTCATTGTCACTTTAATATAAGTAATATCGGTAACTAACCTTTGAAACTAGTATTTTAATTTATTTCATCTCTGGATTAATTGATGTAGCAACATCGTAAGCAACCAGCCAAGTGAGCATGAAGGCGGAAGACAGCTGGGAAAATCACAACACACGTTTTGAAAATTTTGAAATATTTTTGAAAGATTAAGAAGTGGATATTAATGTAGTAGCTATAAGTGTACTTGCATTTATATCTAGTTGTTGTAAACATATCGTGAGCAATTTTCTCTCATCTGTCAATGTAAAAGGCATTTAAGCCCAGTTAATGAAAGTAGGTAGGTTTGAATTAATAGATTAGACAGTTTAGAGTGTAGGAGGGAAATGGATATAGACACCATCACTCTTGTATTATTGTATCAATAGCATAAAGAAGAAGAAGAGAGTTGTAGCAGAGAGGTGTAGAGAAGAACCCATGTACAGGAGCACTTGAGTTAATATATGAACCTTTGACTTAGATTTCATGGTGTTATGATGTTTGTTGTTTACATATGATGAATAGTATGCTTACAGTTGTTTTATTCTATCTGTTATGCATTTTCTTTAATACTATGTTGAATGTATGATTTCATGTTGAATGTTTGAACTTTGAGAGAAGAGAGAGAATGAGTTTCAATTGTTTCTCTTCTTGAGACAGAGTTCCTGCAAGGAGTGCAGTGAAACATCCATAAGGTGTGCGTTGACAAGGCTCTGAGTTTACCTTAGAAAGATCAGGAAGGATATTGTTGTTCTCATTCCAGCAGAAGTGCAGGTGGAGCATAGAAGCCGTGCAAGGTGTGCACAGGCTAGTTCAAGCCTTAGAATTTATTAACTAAGGTTAAATATTGAAGGAGTGTTGTTGCAGAAGGTGCACAGAGTCGAGGAATCAAATACTTAGAAGTATTTGAAAGATTGCTGCAAGGAGTGCGTGCAGGAGTCCTTTTGAGACTCAAGTTTGCAAGTGAAAGCTCAAGAGGGTTAGTGCCTTTGAAGTGTTAAAATGGAGACAGAGAGAAGTCGCTTTGTAGAAGTTAAGTTCCAGTGGAAGAACGTTGGTTCATTTCGCAGAAGTTATCAAGGAGGAAACAAGCGATTGAAATTCTTTATGGAGAACTCATGAAGTTGCAAGGACCATGGGATTCAGTGAAGCTGCAAGGAGGTTAAGCATTGGATGAATCCATAATTAAGGAGGTAATACTCAATGTGGACCATTGATCGGGATAGTACAGCTTTCAGGATCATTTCAGAAAATCGGAGTTGTAAGTCCGGAGCGTAAGCCAAAATCTTTGGACACTCTAACTCCCGAATCGTGAATGGAATCATTAAGTGAATAATTTCAGAATTTCAGTAATTCAGGATTCATAATACTGAAGATCCTAAGGATAAGGAGCGAGGGGCCTTTGCATTGAAAAACCTCGGTGTTGTGAAATGCAAAATACTGTGAAGTGGTGTTTCGACATTTTGGGTTTTCGGGGTTCGAGAATTCAGGGATTGTGGTGATAAGTGTTGTGGGTCAAGAGTTTCGAACTATGAGTACCTGGAAGCCCGAAATAACATGGGCCATTAGATCTAAAGGGAGGCTATCAGTCGTTGATTTTGTATAAGGTGCCATTTCGAAATTTGGGGTTTCAAAGTGGTAGGGGGACGATAGTCGAAGATTGGTTCATGTCCCAGAAGCTGGGAAGAGAAACAGGTGGCAAGAGTCCATGTCAGAGATAAAAAACATTGGAGTGGACAGGTGGTGTGTCTTCATCAATAGGCAAAGTCAAATCTTGTTGACCATTTCATGGTTTTTGAGGTTGAAGAGCTGGGAGCCTTGCATCAGGATTCGCGAAGTCGCGAAGTCTGAAACTCCGAATAGACGAAAAGTTCCATTGGAAGCCAGTCTTTTTCTGAATGCATCGGGGTTCGAAATTTCGGTATTTTCAAAGACAAGAAGCCAGGGTTCTTTGTTCAGGAGTTCTCGAAGTCACGAAATGTGATAAAAATGTGGAGGAGGACGTGGCCGAAGATTTTGGCGTTTCGGCATTTCAGGTTTCTGTGGGTTGAAGAGCTGGAAACTCGACAACAAAAATTGTGAAATCGTGAAGTCCGAAGTATGAAGTATCGATTTAAAAAAGAGAGTGATCATATTATTGAGGTCAGGAGATTTGAGTGATTCTTTGTGTTTGATCACACGGGGCATACTCATAAGGACCTGTGGATACGTCGTCATGTGTGTGAGGGATTCCCTTTGGGGAAAATCAAAGAGTCAATTAGACTCAGGAGGGTATATTTAGAATGATCCTGAGTGGATTTCAACCTGAGGGTCAGGGGTCTGCATCAAGTGGTATCAGAGTTCAAAATAAGTTCTTTGCTTTCTGTAGTAGAGAAAAGAGGAACATTTTACAGCCATGCCACCGAGGAGAAGAGGCATACCAATGCCTAATCCAACCGTGGAAAGAGAAATGCATGAGTTACATGCTAGGCTTGATTCCATGGAGACATCAAAGAGGCGCATAGTTGACACTAGGGATATCAGTGAGCCTGAGAGTGAAAATGAAGCTAGAAATGAAGGAGAAGAAGTTGTGGTCGAAGATGTTGCGGATGAACACCTATTCAGGGATGTTGCAAGGATAGGTGCCAGAGAAAAAATGGGCATTCCAGTGTATGAGGGAAACCTGGATGTTGAAGAGATTCTAGACTATATTAGAGCTCTAGACAAATATTTTGACTATGAGGATGTCAAGGAAGACAAGAAGGTCAAACATGTTGTTACCAGACTTAAGGGGCATGCAAAACTATGGTGGGATGAACTGCAGGCTGACAGACGCTGCAAGGGCAAGTAGAAAATCAAGAGTTGGGATAGAATGGTTGCAAAGATGAAAGCCAAATTTATACCCAAGGATTATCAAATCACATTGTTTCAGAGGATGCAGAATTTGAGAAAGAAGCTGGTGTCAGTGAAAGAATACACTGAAGATTTCTACAGGATAAACATCAGAGCAGGTCATCGAGAAAGCGATGATGAAAAGGTTTCCAGATACATTAATGGC
The DNA here is from genome assembly GCA_032191745.1 of Picea mariana. Lineage (NCBI taxonomy): Eukaryota > Viridiplantae > Streptophyta > Pinopsida > Pinales > Pinaceae > Picea > Picea mariana. The sequence continues at coordinate 120,726 of JASDQU010014752.1, read as the reverse complement.
ATGTGATATGACATTCAAGATGAGATGAATAGGATGACCCTTCAGACTGTGGAAGATGCTTATCAGATGGCTCTGAAAGATGAAGATAAGTTGAGTTGAAAGAAAGGTCAAAGAGGCCAAGGTAGAAGTCAAGCCAGAGGAAAAACAATTGCCCAATATAGGAATCAGAAACCTAAATAAGAAGGGAAGAAACCTCAAACTCAACATGAAAGAGGCGGAAGTTCACAGAGAGGGAAGTATGCTAACAGAAAGACTTTTCCTCGAGCCAGAGGAAGAGGAAGAGGTAGAGGTGGTGAAGTAAAATGCTTTTTCTGTGGAAAGATCAGACATAAATCTTATGAGTGTCTAGATAGGAAGAGAGATGGTATTGAAACTCACATTGTCGAAGCACATGGATAGAATGTTGAGGCAGAAGATGCTGAGGGTGGAAGATCCTTAATGATGAGGAAAGTTCTCTTGAAGCTGGAGAAGGAGGCAGAGAACCCAACCCAAAGAAGCAGTCTGTTTTGGACTGCTTGCAAAACCAAATATAGGGTATAAAAAGTCATTGTGGACAGCGGTAGCACAGAAAATCTCATATCTACAAAGATGGTAGAAAAGCTGGAGTTGGAGACTATTGTACATCCAAGCCCATACAGAGTTTTGTGGCTACAAAAAGGACATCAGGTAAATGTCACTAAACAGTGTTTAGTTGAATTTAAAATAGGAGGATATAAGGATGAAATACTATGTGATGTCATTCCCATGGATGTTTGTAATCTATTGCTGGGTAGATCGTGGAAATATGACAGAAATGTAATTCATGATGGGAGAAAGAACACATACACCCTGGAGAAAAATGATAGGATGCACATGTTGTTGCCGATTAAGGATAAAGAAGTGAAACCAAAGGTGAGCAACATTGTACTTCTCATGAGTGGGAAGGAACTTCTTAAAGAGGTTAAGAAGAAGGAAGATACACAATTTGTTGTGGTCAGGAAGCCCGGAATTGTTTTCACCAGTACAAGAATAGATGATTTACTAGAATAAATCCAGGAATTGTTGGGAGAGTTTTTTGATATAGTAGTGGACGACCTACCATGTTCGTTGCCACCAATCAGGAGCATAAGCCATCATATTGATCTTATACCTGGAGCCAGTTTACCAATGTAGTGACCATACTAAATTAAATTAGAAATTTATTACAATTTAAACATATAATTCTTTCTCATACATAAATAATTCATTTGCCATCATATGAGCATATAATATTCAACAAAATTTAAAATTTAACTATAGCATGAAAATAACTTAACAATTTCATAAACAAGTTACCATCATCTGATGCTAAATCCCGCTACTCTGTTGGTCCAATGCTAAAGTTGAAACTGTTTCAAACACTGCCCAAAACCGAGTTTTCCTCCCTGCCAGCTAGGAGCAGCATGTCTGACTCCCTAGCTCTAGGATACCGTAAGGATATCCTGGCCCCTATGCCCAAAACCCGCAGCAAACTGGTGCCCCTTGCTTCTGATTCACCAAAAACCCCCAAAACCAAACTCCTCACACCAGAGATCTCCATAGAAAAATCTCCCACAGAACTATATCCTCCTCCCCAAAATGCTTCCTGCCTCCCAAAAGAATAATCATCCCCATAAGACTCTTCCCCGTCATATCCCCCCTTCATCGACTCTCCTCCCCCTCATTAATTTCCTTATCTCCTCCTTTATTATCTTATCCCCCCCTTCTTTAATTTCTTATCCCCTTCATTATTATCTTATCCCATTCTTTAATGTCTTAGCCCCTCCCGCATACATAAAGAATTTAATTAAACAAATTAAAATTATTAAGCCCCTTAAATTTATTACCCATATCATTGAATGTGATATGTAATTAATTAATTAATTAATTAATCAATCAATCAAAAGTTATAAACAATTAATTAATAAATAAATATTTAATTAATATTATTAATGTTATTCATTGTTTAATTAAAACCATATTAGGATAATTAATTATCTAATTAATTTTACTTAATAATCCATAAGCATATATTCAACTAGGGTTGCTACATAGAGAGTCGATGAAGGGGGGATATGATGGGGAAGATTCTTACAAGGATGATTATTCTTTTGGGAGGCAGGAAGCATTTTGGGGAGGA
>JASDQU010014752.1:95602-111166 GCA_032191745.1 Picea mariana | reverse complement strand
GGTAGCCTACAATCATGATGACTTTAAAAAAGTCGAGATGGCTTCGGGGGAAAATCAAGCGGTAGGACCTAGTGTTGATAATTGTATAGTAGACCTGGAAGTGTGTACTACTAGGTTGAAGGTATACGTCACTGCTCTCGGGGCATATGACCTAATCATTGGAATGGATTGGTTAGCAGCTCACCAAGCTTTGGTAGATTGTTTCGCAAAGAGGGTGCTTTGTGTCGACGATGAGGGAAGGCCAGTAGAGATTCAGGGTGTAGGAAGAAAAGTGTCATTACGCTTTATATCAACTATGAAGGTTAAGTGATGCTTGAGACAAGGGTGTCGATTATATGTAGTGGAAGTAGTGAACAAAAGGAAGGGACCCTCATTGGATCAGTACCCGGTATTGTCAGAATTTAAGGATGTTTTTCTGAACGAGTTACGAGGGTTACCTCTTGAGAGGGAGCTTGATTTTACTATTGAGCTAAAACCTTGTGCAGAACCAATTTCCAAGACTCCGTATCGGATGACAGCATTGGAACTTTGTGAATTTCAAATGCAGTTGAAAGATTTACTGGACTTAGGGCTAATAAGGCCCAGTGTCTCACCTTGGGGTGCACCAGTAATTTTTGTAAAGAGGAAGGATGGATCCTTATGACTGTGTATAGACTAGAGGAACTTGAACCTTGCTACAGTGAAAAATAGGTACTCGATGCCACAAATAGATTACCTCTTTGATCAGATGAAAGGAGCAACGGTATTCCCAAAGATTGATTTGCGATCAGGGTATCATTAGTTAAGGATTAAGGAAGTCGACATCCCAAAAACCTATTTTCGAACTCAGTTTGGACATTACGAGTTTTTCGTAGTACCTTTCGGATTGACCAATGCGCCAGTAGTATTCATGAGCCTCATGAACGGCGTATTCCATAAGTACTTAGATTGATTTGTACAAGTCTTTCTAGATGACATCCTCATCTATTCCAAGAACGGAACAGAACATGAGGAACACTTACGAGTAGTGTTGTCCTACCTTAGAGAGAACAAATTGTATGGGAAGTTGTCAAAGTGTTCCTTCTTCCAGAAAGAGATTCACTATTTAGGTCATATCATTTCCAGCGAAGGAATCTCTGTGGACCCAGAAAAGGTAAAGGCCATTATGGAGTGGCCAGTGCCGAAACATTCCCACGAGGTGAGAAGCTTCATGGGGCTAGCAGGTTATTATAGAAGATTTGTGGAAGGATTCTCCAAAATAGCGAAACCCATCACCACTTTGTAACGCAAGGGGGTTAGGTATGAATGGACAAAAAAATGTGATAGTGTATTCATTGAGCTTAAGAGGTTACTAACTAGTGCGCCAATTCTATGAGTGCCGGATATGGAAAATGACTTCACAGTCTGCACGGATTCCTCAAAGCAAGGGTTGGGGGACATGCTAATGTAGTATTGAGGAGTGATAACTTATGCATCAAGGAAGTTGAGGAAACATGAAGAGCTATACGTGACTCATGATTTAGAATTGGCAGCTGTAATGCTAGCTCTGAAACTTTGGAGGAACTATCTTGTGGGGTGAAACTTTGAGCTTAAAATGGACCATCAAAGTTTAAAACATCTCTTCACTCAAAGGGATATGAATGTTAGGCAAAGGCGATGGAGTGAGTTTATGAGTGAGTATGATTTTGGTATTTCATACATCAAGGGAAAGGAAAATGTAGTCGCAGATGCCTTGAATAGGAGACCACGTATCTTCTCCTTGGTACCCTTAAAGGTCAATCTGAGGGAACATGTGTTGGCACAACTCCAAGGAGACAATTGGTATTTAAAGGTTACTTCAAACCTCTAGAGCGGGAGGCAATTAAATCCAAAGTATGAAGGATATAGTCTAGAAGTAGACAGACTGTTAAGATATCAAGGAAGGATGTACATCCCTGAAGAGGGGGATATTTGAAGCATCATACTGAAGGAATCCCATAGCGCACTTTATTGTGCACATTTGGGTGTGAAGAAGATGTACACAGACATGAGGAGGCTTTTCTTTTGGGTAGGCATGAAGTGCGATGTAATCCATTTCGTCACCAAGTGCCTAGAGTGTCAACCAGTGAAAGCCGACCATTGTCACCCGACAGGCCTCCTACAACCACATGATGTTCCTATGTCCAAATAGGAAGTCATTTCTATGGATTTTGTTGTGGGGTTGCCACTCACATCTCATAGACAGAATGCCATTCTTGTGATAGTGGATAAGTTAACCAAGAGTGCTCATTTTATTCCAGTTAGAGACACTTACGATGTCACTGATGTGGCACGTGTATTTGTAAGTGAGGTTATCCGTTTGCACGGGATACGTAAGAAGATCATTTCAGATAGGGACTCCAGATTCAATTCTAGGTTTTGGACAAGTTTGCAATCAACATTGGGGACTCAGTTGAACTTAGGCACCACTTATCATCCTAAAACATATGGGCAAATCGAGCGAGTAAACAAAGTCATGGAAGACATGCTCAGGATGTATTTCATGGATAATCAAACCCAGTGGGAGAATTACCTACCTTTGGTAGAGTTTGCCTACAATAACAGTTTTCATAGCTCCATCGGAATGCCACCCTATAAATCTCTATATGGAAAACCATGCAAAACACCATTGAGTTGGGATAGATTAGAAGATCGAGTAACATTTGGGCTAGAATTGATTCAAGAGATGAGGAACAGGTGATTTAGATTAGGCAGAGACTAAAGGAAGCACAGGATAGGTAGAAAAATTGTGCGGATGCACATAGGACCGACCAAAGTTATGAAGTGGGAGACCAGGTTTTCATTCATATCAGGCCTAATAAGAGTACCATACGGTTTGAGAAAGGGAAAAATTTGTCACCTCAATTTATAGGACCATTCAGAATCTAAGAGAAAATTGGACCTGTTGCCTATCATCTCGTACTGCCACCCCACTTGCATAAAACTCATAATGTTTTTCATGTATCTGTTTTACGTCATTATGTTGCTAATGAATCACATAAGCTAAATTGGAAGGAATTGTAGGTATCGGGCATGGGAAACCTCACGGTAGAACCGTTACGCATATTGGACCATAGAGTCCGACAGCTCAAGAACTGTCTGGTAGACCAAGTTAAGGTCTAGTGGGACAATTATAGTCCAGGATCTGCTACTTGGGAAGACGCCGAGACACTACTACGAGACTATCCCTCACTTTTTTGACCACCTCGAGAATATGTTTCTTGAAGGTTGGGTGTATGTAACACCACCTTTTGACTTAGACAGACAGGATTACCTAAAGTCTATATACTTTATTTTCTATTCATAGTGAAACTTTATGGTGTGTGAACATTTATGAATGTTTAAATGTTATTGATGATGATGTATATAATGCGATCTACTATGTGAATGTAAATTTTATGAATGTTTAAATGTTATTAATGATGATGTATATAATGCGATCTACTATGTGAATGTAAATTTTACGAATGTTTAAATGTTATTAATGATGATGTATATGATGTGACATATTGTGAGAATGAAATTTTTTATGAATGTTTAAATGCTATTCGAATGATGTTGGATATGATGCAATCTATTTTGGTAAATGATAATCTTATGAATGGGTGTCGAAATTGAATAATGGGATATTATGGGATCTATTTCTAACTTGAAAACGTTGATGTTAAGTTGTTGGTACAAGGATACTAAATTGAAATGATGATGGTATGCAATTACATGATGATAATGCATAGAAATGTATGAGTTTGTGTTACAGACTAATCTGCAGGTTATGGGCTATGAAATAGCCAAGGGATAATGATGATAAAAGTGGATATCATGACCACTAGCTGAGAAACATTATGGTATGAATATTTGTATGTGAAATTATATTGGTTTGGATGCATTGCTATGCTATGTGGACCAGTGCAGGATTTCAGGTAATGAGACTGCCCAAAACTGAATAAATGATGACAAAACCCCCAACAACACGATGCCACTGTATATTCCATTGTAGGGTGTGGACCCTAGTTATGATTAGGAGGGGTGGAGGCATTTCCCACCGTGTATCCTCTGAAACTTGAAGTCATTGGAGGACGGTGTTAGTTAACGCTCCCCAACACGTGTGATGATGACTGTCAGTTGCCTGCTAGGGAAGCTTGGTTGAGATAGTGACGCTTATGCTTATGAGTTCTATTTGGAGTTAGGTCAATATAGTTGACACTCCAAGATAGTCTAGTAGAGGAAGGATAGGTATGGAGATGGAAGTATGTTAGGGAGGAAGGATGAGTAGAAATAGTTGAGAAAGTATGGAGATTTGTCTGATGGTGGAATTTAATGTTTTCCCTTCTAAAAAGAAAATGTGTATATATGAATATTCATAATTACGTAACTAAACCACAATTTTCTAAATAAAATTGTTGAACTGGATAATTGTAATTAAAGGATTTCTCAAACATTTGATTGGTTTATTGTCTTTTATAAAAGACTAGTCTTGTTGATTGGATTGTATGCATACCTAAATTACTAAAGGATGATAGTTATTGATTATTAGTACATGCATGAGACTTGTATGTACTAGCTACATATGCATTTCTTGTACATGTACACTAGTATGTATGAATTTTCTTGGCTTACTTACTAATAGTGTCGATTATTTGTTATAAATGTGTGAACCATGTTTCTTTTCCTTTGTACCACGAGATACCTTAACTTTGGGACGAAGTTTCCTGAAGGATGGGTGTATGTAACAACCTTAGTTGAATATATGCTTAGGGATTATTAAGTAAAATTAATTAGATAATTAATTGTCCTAATATGGTTTTAATTAAATAATGATTAGCATTATTAATATTAATTAAATATTTATTTATTTATTAATTGTTTATAAATTTTGATTAATTAATTAATTACATATCACATTCAATGACATGGGTAATAAATTTAAGGGGATTAATAATTTTAATTTGTTTAATTAAATTCTTTACATATGCGGGAGGGGATAAGATAATAATGAAGGGGATAAGATAATAAAGAAGGGGGGGATAAGATAATAAAGGAAGAGATAAGGAAATTAATGAGGGGGAGGAGAGTCGATGAAGGGGGGATATGACAGGGAAGAGTCTTATGGGGATGATTATTCTTTTGGGAGGCACGAAGCATTTTGGGGAGGAGGATATAGTTCTGTGGGAGATTTTTCTGTGGATATCTCTGGTGTGAGGAGTTTGGTTTTGGGGGTTTTTGGTGAATCAGAAGCAGGGGGCACCAGTTTTCTAGGGGTTTTGGGCACGGGGGCCAGGATATCCTTACGGTATCCTGGAGCTAGGGAGTTGGACAAGCTGCTCCTAGCTGGCAGGGAGGAAAACTTGATTTTGGGCAGTGTTTGACACAGTTTCAACTTCAGCATTGTACCAACATAGCAGTGGGATTTAGCATCAGAAGCTGGTAATTTGTTTATGAAATTGCTAACTTATTTTCATGCTGTAGTTAAATTTTAAATTTTGTCGAATATTATATGCTCATATGATGGAGAATGAATTATTTATGTATGAGAAAGAATTATATGTTTAAATTGTAATAAATTTATAATTTAATTTAGTATGAACACTACAACCAAACAAAGCAGTGTACAGGTTGATGCCATAGGAAAATGAAAAAGTTAAGAGGCAGGTCTAGGTCTTGATGGACAAAGGATTGACTAGAGAAAGATTGAGTCCATGCGTTGTTCCAATAGTGCTCAGCCCAAAGAAAGATGGGGGCTGGAGAATGTGTACAGACTCAAGGGAAATCAATAAGAATACCATCAGATATAGATTTTCATTGCCAAGTATGGCCAACTTGATGGATTGCTTGAGTTGAGCAATATTTTTTTCTAAAATTGATTTGAAAAGTGGGTATCATCAGATTCAAATGAGAGAAGGTGATGAATGGAAGAAAACATTCAAGACRAATGAGGGGCTTTATGAATGGTTTGTCATGCCATTTGGCTTAACAAATGCATTGAGTACTTTCATGAGATTGATGAATGAAGTCCTGAAGGATTTCATTGGGAAATTCGCAATTGTATATGTTGATGATATATTAATTTTTAGCAAGACAAAAGMAGAGCATTTAAAGCATTTAGTTGCAGTGATGAAGAGATTACAGCAAGAAAAATTGTTGATAAATGTGAAKAAATCATCATTTATGAGGACATAACTCATTTATTTGGGTTTTTTTATCTCTACAAATGAGTTGAATATGGATCCRGAAAAGGTAAATGCGATTAAGAATTGGCCATCTCCGGAAAATGTGTTTGAAGTTTGAAGCTTCCATGGTTTGGAAAGTTCCTACAAGAAATTAATCTGAAACTTCAGTGGAATTAGCGCACCAATGATGGATACAATGAAGAAAAGACACAAATATTTTCACTAGACAGAAGAAGTAGAGAAGAGTTTCAATCTGTTGAAGAAGAATATCATGGAGCAACCAATTCTGGTTTTTCCGGATTTTAGAAAGACATTCTAGGTTAGGTGTGATGCGAGTGGATTTGCAATTAGAGTGGTATTGATCCAAGACAATAGGTCGATCACATATTTTAGTGAAAAACTGAATGAAGCGAAAATTAAGTACTCAAGATATGACAAAGAATTTTATGCAGTCATACAAGCACTAAAGAAATGGAGACATTATTTGGTTCCTAAAGAGTTTGTTTTGTACAGTGATAATCATGCTTTACAATTGGTGACTCAAAAGGAGAAGTTGAACCAAAAACATGTTAAATGGGTTGAATTCATGTAGAATTTTACTTTTGTAACTAAGCATATTTTTGGAACTGCTAACAAAGTTGTTGATGCTTTGAGCAGGAAATGTTTGCTTATGTAGGAATTTAGAGTCAAAACTTTGGGTTTTGATAACCTCAAAGAAATGTACAGGGATGACCTAGATTTTAAGGAAGCGTATGAGGCGTCTAAGAATCCAATTCTCAGGGACAAAAACCAATGGACTGAATATATGATCCAAGATGGATTGTTCTTCAAGGGCAATCAACTATGTATTCTGAAATCCTCCATGAGGGAGAATTTGCTAAAAGAAAAACACAGTGGAGGATTGGTCGGACACTTCGGTCATTATAAGACATTTTCAAAATTGAAGGGCTCATATTTATGGCCACGGATGAGGACAAATATTAAGAAATTTGTTGACAGATGCATGATTTGTCAACACACAAAAGGGAAAAGATAGAACATAGGGTTATATTAGCCATTACCCATACCAGAAAGGTCATGGGATGCAGTGAGCATGGATTTCATATTGGGACGGCCAAGAACACAAAGAGTCTATGATTCGATCTTTGTGGTAGTTGACAGATTTTCAAAGATGGAACATTTCATACCATGCTAGAAAACCAGCGACGCAACTCATATTTGAACCTGTTTTTCAAGGAAGTTGTCAGACTTCATGGCTTGCGAAGGAGTATCATTTCTAATCGAGATACCAAATTCATTGGACATTTCTGGAGGACTTTGTGGAAAAATATGGGGACAAGTTTGTATTTTATCTTAGCATATCATCCTCAAATGGATGGGTAGACAGAATTCATGAATAGAAGCTTAGGAGATTTGTTTGAGGAGCTTAGTGACTGAACACCATAGTTAATGGGATCACATTGTGCCACAGGCGGAATTCACTTATAATGATTCGATTAACAGAAGCATAGGGCAGATCCCATTCTAGATTGTATATGGAATTTATCCAAGGGAATTTTCTGAATTGAAAGATTCGGGAAAAGCTAAATTCATAAGTGCTAGTGCAGAGAATTTTGCATAAGCAATGAAGGAGATTCACAACTGAATTAAGGAACGATTGCAGAATTCAAATAAAGAATACAAGCACAGAGAATATCAACATAGGCGAGAACTTCACTTTGAAGTTGGTGAATTGATTCTTGTGGATCTGAGGAAGGAAAGGTTCCCAAGGGGAACATATAACAAACTAAATATGAAAAAGACTGGATCGCGTAAGGTCATAAGGAAATTTGGGGCAAACACATATGAGATTGAATTACCCAATGGGATTGAAATTTCATCGTTATTCAATGCTGTGGATTTGTACCCTTACAGAGATAAAGAAGCAATAACAGAGGAGGAACAGAAATAAGTTCAATGGACAAAAAAAATGCCTGTAGCTGAAAAGACACAGATGGAAAGTATAATTGACAAGAGAGTCAGCAGGAAGACCAAGAGAAAAGAGTATTTTGAATACTTAGTCAAGTGGAAAGGACATCCAGTTGAAGATTCCAGTTGGAAAGATGAAGCAAAAATTCAGAAGCATGGACAGACCGTGCAGGAGCTCATGAACCGGAGTTCATGAAAGTTTTCAAGAAAGGGAGTATGATGTAGGAGCATCGTAAGTAGCCAGCCAAGTGATCATGAAGGTGGAAGACAGCTGGAAAAAACACAACACACGTTTTTCACATTTTGAAATATTTTTGAAAGATTAAGAAGTGGATATTAATGTAGTAGCTAGAAGTGTACTTGCATTTATATCTGGTTATTGTAAATAGATTGTGAGGGATTTACTCTCATCTATCAATGTAAAAGGCATTTAATCCCAGTTAATGAAAGTAGGTAGGTTTGAATTAATAGATTAGACAATTTAGAGTGTAGGAGGGAAAACGGATATAGACACCCTCACTCTTATATTATTGTATCATTAGCATAAAGAAGAAGAAGAGAGTTATAGGAGAGATTTGTAGAGAAGAGCCCATGTACATAAGCACTTGAGTTAATATATGAATCTTTGACTCATATTTCATGGTGTTATGATGTTTTTTGTTTACATATGCTGAATAGTATGATTCTAGTTGTTTTACTCTCTCTGTTATGCATTTTCTTTAATACTGTGTTGAATGTATGATTTCATGCTAAATGTTTGAACTCTGATAGAAGAGAGAGATTGATTTTCAATTGTTTCTCTTCTTGAGAGAGAGTTCCTGCAAGGAGTGTAGTGAAATGTCTACAAGGTGTGTGTTGACAAGGCTCCGAGTTCACCTCAGAAAGCTCAGGAAGGATACCATTGTTCTCATTCAAGCAGAAGTGCAGGTGGAGCATAGAAGCCATGCATGGTGTGCGCAGGCTCATTGAAGCCTTAGAATTTATCAACTAAGGTTAAAGATTGAAGGACTGCTATTGCAGAAGGTGCATAGAGTCGAAGAATCAAATACTTAGAAGTATTTGAAAGATCACCATAAGGAGTGCATGCAGGAGTCCTTTTGAGACTCAAGTTTGCAAGTGAAAGCTCAAGAGGGTTAGTTCCTTTGAAGTGTTAAAAGAGATACAAGCGAAGTCACTTTGCAGAAGCTAAGTTCCAGTGGAAGAACGCTGGTTCATTTCGCAGAAGTTATCAAGGAGGAAATGAGCGGTTGAAATTCTCTGTGGAGAACTCGTGAGGTTGCGAGGACCGTGTGATTCAGTGAAGCTACAAGGAGGTTAAGCATTGGATGAATCCACCCTTCAAGAGGTAAGACTCAACCTGGACTGTTGATCATGATAGTAGAGCCGTCAGGATCATTTCGGCAAATCGGAGTTGTAAGTCTGTAGTGTAAGCCAAAATCTTTGGTCACTCTAACTCCCAAATCATGAAAGGAATCATTAAGTGAATAATTTCATAATTTCAGTAATTTAGGATTCGAAATACTAGAGATCTTGAGGACAAGGAGCTAGGGGCATTTGCATTGAAAAACCCCACAGTTGTGAAACGCGAAATACTGTGAAGTGGTGTTTCGGCATTTGGGTGTTTCAGGGTTCGAGAATTCATGGATTGTGGTGATAAGTGTTGTGGTTTGAGATTTTCGAACTCCCAGTACCCAGAAGCCTGATAAAATGTGGGTCGTTGGATCTAAAGGGAGGCTATCAGTCGGTGATTCCGTAGAAGGCACCATTTCGAAATTCGGGGTTTCGAAGTGGTAGGGTGATGGTAGTCGAAGATTGGTTCAAGTCCTTGAAGCCGGGAAGAGTGATAGGTGGCAAGAGTTCACTTCATATATAGAATACATTGGAGTGGATAAGTGGTGTGTCCTCGTCAATAGGCGAAGTCAAACCTTGTTGACTGTTTCAGGGTTTTGGAGGTTGAAGAGCTGGGAGCCTTGCATCAGGATTCGTGAAGTCTGAAACTTCGAATCGACAAAGAGTTCCATTGGAAGGCAGTCTTTTTATGAACGCATCAGGGTTTGGCATTTCGATATTTTTGAAGACAAGAAGTCGGGGTTCTTTGTTCCGGAACTCCCAAAGTCGTGAAATGTGATATAGTTGTGGAGGAGGACGCAGCCGAAGATTTCAGCGTTTCGGAATTTCATGTTTCGTTGGGTTGAAGAGATGGAAACGCGACAATAGAAATTACGAAATCACGAAGTCTGAAGTCCCAATTTGAAAAAGATTATGATCATATTATTGAGGTAAGGAGATTTGAGTGATGCTTTTTGTTTGATCACACGAGGCATACTCATAAGGACCTATGGATACACTATCATGTGTGTGAGAGATTCCCTGTGGGGAAAATCAAAGAGTCAATCAAACCTAGGAGGGCAGATTTAGAATGATCTTGAGCGTATCTTGGCCTGAGGGTCGGGGGTATGCATCATTAGTTAATTTGATTGGTAATGTTCCCAATATTATTTCCTATTGTTAAGGAAATGGTTAAAAAATATTCCTCTGTGATCGTTCTTCAAATTACCCTAAGTAATTTTAATTATGTGATGCACTGTTAATTTGTCTTACTATATCAAAAACCTTTCAATTACTTATCATATGGCTTTAGTCTTTGTATGGGTCTCTGTTGTAACTAAATCTTGTCATTACTCTTTGTAAATTTTGTTTGATTTATTTTATAGATATATATTTGATGATGGGTTCCTTTTGTTGCGAGGGAAACCATCAGCCTATTGTGAAAACACTCCTCCTGTTGAGTCGCAGACTTCATGTGACATCCCCAAAAATAAAGTATTTTGAAATTTAAATTTGATGGAAATTTGTTCCGTTTTTAGTAAATTCGAATTTGAAAGTTTTTTTCCATTTATGGCAATTTCGAATTTCGAATTTCATAATTGTAATTAATTATTATAACTGTTGGGCGGAGACCTGATTTGACCCAACTAACTATTTGACTATGACACTTGTATGAAAACAAAATATTTTATATTGATTGCAGGAGGACAAACGGAACAACCATGTTAAATTTGATTCCAATGTTGGAACTACCTCTAGGCTGATTGTTACAAGTGGAAAATTAGTGATTTGGCCATTGGCAGCCCCTAAAAATCAAGGATTTAGAAAGTTACGAAAATTCCCAAGGGAGGGAAAAATACCTAGGCAAAATTGATAAATAACATATGTGAGGAGGTAGGACGTTGCCAAGTATGTTGAGAAAAGAGACTATTGATTTTCTTTGTTGTTATGAACACTAATGAGTGAGTGTGAGGCAAGAGGAAACTGCTAGAATTGAAGACATTGCCGAGGAAGAGTCTTCCAAGTTCACCCTCATGGATTCATGGTCAGGCTAGGGGGTGAATCGGGTAAGTAATTTTGGTTGCCTATTCTACGAGTGGGAGGAATGTGGTTGTTCCCTTTTCCTTCCCATAAACTGGTTCAGATATGTTGATCTACTCCTTTTGTGTTTAAATAATCATTTATATTGATGAGATGTATATGTTAATTCTATATCGAAGTACTTCTATGGGAGAAATCTTTTGTATATTATCCCATTTCTGTAATATGATAAACTGTAAGAACATAGTAGGATTATTTGTTATAGGAACAACACAAATAATATAATGAATAGACTGATAAAACGATTGAAGATATTTGTCCGTGATACAGGTAGAATAGAAATAATAGATTATATTACAAGCCACTTTGTATAGGGCGTGACAAGAACAAAATTATTGTATATGAAAGTATTAAACTAATCAAGAAGATTTTAGTACGAATTTTCTAAGAGTTCTGCTTGTCACAAGATCATACACCTTTAAGTATTCGAAATTATGTAGTTAGACTATTGTTTAATGGGATAAAACTGTAGAAAACAAAAAGGGATCCTCGGAGTTAACTATGATTTGATGTGTAAACTAATTGTGTGTATGAATGAAACCAAGTTAGGTAGATATACCTGCGTGTTTATATTTTTGTAGGTAAATATACAGGACCATAGTACTTAACTGAGTTTTCCATTTATGTACATATTAAACTAGAATCAAGATGAAACTATACCTATGACCGTAATTCATTATATATAGAGAGAGAGAGCTATAGGTATATACGTAATTATAGGTGGAAAAAAGTAAATATGTTAATGGAAAGTTAAAATGAATTCCCTATAATAAGAATGGTATTATACACCTAAATACACACACATAGTAGACCGTTAATATACCAACTGTTCTAGCAGTCATGTAGATCCAACCGTGCAATTAAAGTATAATTAAAATGACCTCATTTAGGAAGCACTTTGGATTTAATTAATAGAGATATATCTATAAATTAAATGTGCATATATGACTACTTTGACAATCTCAGACCCTTCTTAAATTTCCTCTATATAGGTTCCCTTTGTTGATGGTAATGACCTAAGAAATGTTGAAGAATAAACAGGAATGAAATGACTAAATATTTTTATATTTCTGTAATAAGCTATACAAAGTAATAACATTACTAAAGTATCAATGCATGACAAGAATACACATTCGAAAAGGATTATATATACATTTGTATGAATATTTCTTGATACCTGTACAATAGTTTGATATTCTAGGGTTCTTTTTGTTGAGATGTGATTTAAAAGGGATGTGGGCCTTTGGAAATATATAATTCCATGCAATGCATACAAGTTCAGACTATAGGGACAACAAATACTAAAATATAGTAGAGGACAACATTCTAACTAAACCTTAGTGGAATTTCTGGAATACATAATGACAGAAGATAAAATAGCATACAAAATCGAAATAATATCCAAGGAAGGAATCGAGTCAGAATAATTGTCCATGAAGATGGATGAATCCCATTTTAGAATTCATTCAATTGCAGATCCATTACTTGGCAAGAATGATTGTTCATATTTCCACCCCAAAAGATTTTACAGCTCTTAAACTATAACCCTATTCAAAATCATGTGACTCAGTGAGATCTATGTCACCATGATGTTAACCCCGGGTTTAGAATCGTATTAGTTCATTGAAAAAATAGGGCATGCATTGGAGAGAAACAATTTGAAACCCGAGTACCTTGTATGCCTTTGATGAGCACCGACATCTGGAGTTGTACATAGTCGAAGTCCCTACAAGAAATTTCAAACTTACATTAGCATTTTAGAACAGAAAGAAGATGGTTGAAGTTTCCAACAGAATAGAAAGAGTTTGAGTCATAATGTTACTTAACTCATGATTGAAGGTGAGGCATATTTTCCCTTTTCGCTTTTTTCCTTGATAGAGGTCCCTGGCTAAGGGGAGGATGGTCTCAGGTTCTCCTGATGGGTACCCGCGCAATAACAGGGTCCCATCATTAGCATTTGTACCAACGATGGATAAATCCATTTGCTATGAAATGGAATAATATAAACAGTGATAACACTTACATTATGAATTTCATAAGATGGGCCGTGCGAACAAGACGAAGGCATCCTCAATCCATAAAGTTGTAAAAATAAAAAGAATTAAAAAAAAAACAATATGATATGCCATGGACATTTTTCTAACAGAACTACTCGAAAACCCTTGAAGTTGTAAATTTTAATTGTGTAGGGTTGGAATGCATAGCCATCAGGGAAACATTTTATCCATAAGGACCAGAAGAGAGTCTCTTGGAAATTCATAAATGGATCCATTCTTACAAACAAAAAGAAAAAAAGGGAAAATGCAACATAAATCATAATACACGGTAGGAAACATTTCATATTCATATTAAAACCCTATGTGAATTCACAACAATGCAATACCGGGCCTCGAAACATATCAATGGAAAAGAAACTATAGAGTCTGTAACGAAATGGAAAAACCCTGAGAGTAAAGTTTTTGCAAAGAGGTGTGAATCCTTTGGTAAACAAGGAAACAAGGAAGTGGGACACTGAATCCCTTTCAGGAAACATTGAAGACAAACACATAGAACAATCTAATTCTGGTAGCAGAACCATACACAAAAGTTACGAGGAATAGTCTTATAGGGGTAGATTCAAATCACAGTCATAACAATATCTTTAAAGGGAAAGATTCAAATTACGGTCATAGTAAGACTTCCAATACGAGGGTTCTTCCACCATGATGGAAACTAGAGTTCTCATTTAAATGAATAAGGACACAAGTGGTATCGAAAAACATACCAGGGAGGCGAATAGCACCGACTGTTCCATCAGGTAACGCCCTCCACTTCGAAAACCTTTCCTTTTGAGAAATGTTATTATGCAGAGCCGTTTTTTGGAGGATTTCACATTGGCAATAGAAACACTCAGAACACTAAAAGGAGATCTGCTACATCAATTAAATGTTGAAAGTATGATTGATGGTCTTTCCATGCGATGGGGAAGATGTGTCATGACTAGGTTGAAGGAACGGTCAGGTGAAACCATCAGAATTTGAGTACACAAAATATCCATTAATTTCAGGTGCAGAGCTTTAACTGTTCTGACAAGTAAACCACTCTTTCCCCACCAAGAAATTTGTGAATTTAATGACAGTCCCATCATGATACTACTAATGGAATACGTCCCCTCCAACCATTCATTGGAGTTAATTATCATTCAATTGAGATTTCACTTAAGACATCATTTAGTTAAGAGCGAGTTATACGAGGGTTTTAGTTTGGGAATCAATACCCAAGCTTTTTTGTATTTGGAAACTGATAGAACAATAACCACGAATCCTCATAAAGAAATCTATTTTAAATGAGTCGAACCATACCAAATGATGCCAAGAATCTTATTTTAAACCTTATATATTCTGACAAGGGATACGTTCCCATCGCCATTACTTTATATATGGTGTATGAAATTTATTTCAAAGTCAAATAAATAGTAATTCGCACAAGCATAGGAACTCATGTTGAAAGGAGAGGGATGGACTATAAGACCTATGCAAGATACCAGATATATAAAATATGCAGAACATAAATAAAAGGCTAGAAATGGCAGAATAACAGTAAAATATCCAGCATAATCTTCACACTACACAGAAATGATATACGAAATAGCAATAGAAAATCACTTTGATTTAGAAAGAAATGTTCACAGGCCTCCTCGAGGGGGCAACCTCCAGTCGAGCAGTGCTCTATTACAATAATCTCCAAGCTAGGGTTTTCATACCCTCGACCCTTATTTATACTAACTATGTCTATTAAGAGAAGCATCTAGAGGAAGATCCTTCTAGAAGCGGAAGCTTCTATTAGGTATTCTTACATCCGCCTTATTCTATTTTATTGAAAGGTATTATTAATATTGACCTTTATTACATCTGAATACATTGATCTACCTATGTGCGGGTTAGGACCTTAACATGTCCGCCCCCTTAAAAACAACCTTGTCCTCAAGGCTTGAGATGTGGAAACTGCTGCAGAATGGTAGCTG
>JASDQU010014752.1:70753-82655 GCA_032191745.1 Picea mariana | reverse complement strand
GATCATTACCTGGTATGTCAATGCCAATAATTGCTACTGTCATCATGCTACAAGACTCTGTATGCTTGAGAATCTACTACAAGTCATAGACCTGAAGGATTGTAGATTAAAAGTCTTCTTGTTTGACATCTAATGCTGCCATTGGCCAACATAATGTTTGAATATGTTGAGGTGTGAATATGATTCTTGTTGTGAAGCCATCGTTTCTTGTTTAATCACTGGACAAGGTCATCTCAATCGGGCACATACTATCAAGTCAAATGTGAGGATAAAGAACAGGGTGCATTCATTTATAGTTAATGACAGGTCCCACCCACAAACATAGGAGAAATATACAACATTGGAGAGATTGACAGAGCAGATTAAGGAGGTAGGGTATATGACAGATACCAACTTTGTGTTGCACGATTTGGAGGAGGAGCATAAGGAAAATGTTATTTGTTATCACAATGACAAGGTTGCAAGATACATGTTTATATTTTCTATGGTGAAGAAAATCCGCATGCAATATTTATGTTGATAGAAGTAGATATATTTGTGGAAGCATCAGAGAAAGTTGGAAAGTGGAAACATAGTTTTCAACACTTGTGAAGATTAAGATAGAGAAGGCATTTGGATGTCTCACACAAGACAAAATTTATCTGCAAATTTTGAAAATTTTGTTGAGGAAAGACAAACTGGATGATTTGCGACCTGGTTTTGAAGCATCCTTAATGTTCATATTAATGTTCATGTTCTTCCTAATACACAACTAGAGATTATTAGTGTTCCAGAGAAACCTTTGTATGATGGAGTAGTATGTCATGCTTATTATGAGAGAAAAACAAGTCAATCACAACTAAGTAATCAAATTATGGTGAATGAAGTAAAATTGTACATCGAGAGTTTTATGAGTGAGATGAAAAAATGGGACTGACAAGAACCTTGTTCTACATGATATCACACAAGAGACATCCTTCCATCCTCATGGTGAGAAACTGGCAAATTGCTTTTGGTCTCATCAACACCATCGTTGAGACACCTATCTAGATATAAAAAATAAAATAAAATAAACTCTGTGTGTGCAATGATTACCATACCACCATCAAGTTCATATCCAATCTTGTTGGTTGGGAATTTGTTGTGCAAGATGCCCATTGCTTGCATCATTTCAACAATGGCCCATGTACCTGAGGGGAGTATTGGTAATGTTTTAGAGTAAGCGCAATTGACAATCAAAGTGAAGAATATTCTGAGATATGTTTTTTAGTGGAGATGTAATACTCCATGGTTTTATAGATTTAGTCTGGATGGGTAATACAGTAAATCGGAAGAGCACTTCTAGATATTGCTTCAGGATTGGGTTCAAAAATGATTTCTTGATCCAGCAGGAAATAGGTCTTCATAGTCCAAAGCACTAAAGAGTTAGATTACATTGTTGCAAGCATAAAAGCAGTGTGGCTTAGGAAGCTACTCTCCGACTTGTTCAGTTCAGAGCTTGAACCCACAATCATTCACTGTGACAATCATGGTTGTGTAAAGCTCACCGAGAATCCAGTGTTTCACGACAGATCGAAACACATTGAGATGATATATCACTATGTCCGTGACATAGTTCAGAAGAACGTTCTCATCATATAGAATGTTCTAATGGCAGAATAAACAACATATATTTTTACGAAGCAACTATCCTTGACAAAGTTTGTATACTTTCGTGGCAAGCTTGGTATAGATGAGAATGCCTCTATTTCTTAGAGGGAGTGTTAAATTTAAAGCAGTTGCAAGAGCCATTCTCTGAGAGGATGGAAAAGACCCTAGCCGAGATCTAGGGCCCCCAGTGCACTCCTGGGGTACTTGGTCTGGGACCAAATAGTCAATGCCATGGAAAAAGACCCTTGTTAGGGCCCCTAGTATATGACTGGGGTTCTTGGTCTAGCACCAAGCAACAAAGACCCCTGAGAGGGCCTCCAGTATATGACTAGGGTTCTTGGTCTAGAACCAAGTAGCAAAGACCGCTGAGAGGGCCTCCAATACATGACTGGGGTTCTTGGTCTGGGACCAAGCAATTAAAGCCCCTAGATATGTCTAGGGCCCTTGGACATGGTCCAGGGTACCCATGCTTGGGGCATGGGTTGATCCTTGGTCTTGTACCTTGGTGGATAAGTTCTTGGTCTAGGACCAAGTAGTAAAGACCCCTGAGAGGGCCCCCAGTACATGACTTGGGTTCTTGGTCTGGGACCAAGCAATTAAAGCCCCTAGATATGTCTAGGGCCCATAGACATGGCCCAGGGTACCCATGCCTGGGGCATGGGTTGATCCTTGGTCTTGGACCTTGGTGGATAAGACCCCAGAAATGTTCTGGGGCAACCTGATCCTTGATCAAATATCTTTTTGGTGTATGACCCTCCCTAAAGGGGGACATGCCCACATGACGGATGTATCCCATATGCAGTGATGATAAAATCAAATAGGGTCACTTTGAGAATGAATGGAGAAGTATTGCCACCCAGTCACCCAGTCACCCTTGCAAAACCCTCCTCACCCTTTCCAAAACCCTCTTCACCCTTGCTGCTTCCAAGATCTCTCCACTTCAAATAATTTCATTGGACTCTCCATGGTCTTCAAGGGTTTTCAACATAACCACTCAAGAGGTCACCCACTAGAGAGGTGGGGGGTCTTTTCATTTAGTCCTTTCATCGATACCTCTACTCCTTTAGGTATTCATCATGAATGGACCACAAGAATACTACCTCTTCGAATGAAGGTGAATGCCTCTGATGCACCAAGCTCTTCTCCTTGAACCTCAAGCTAAAGGGTGAATAATGGGAACATGGGCCACTCAACACCTTATGCTCAAGTTCTATTGTTGTAGTATTTAACAAAACCTTTGGTTTCAGAATTTTTTCAAACAGTTGATGGAAATCCTCTCTTCTCACTAACAAACCCCTTCTTTGTTGGTTGTAGCTTAATTCCGATATAGAATTTTTGTCAAACAGTTTTTGAGCATACTCCAATCCTCCATATAACACTTTTATTGGCTGTTGTTTGTTTATGGATTTATTTTTTTGGTTTTCTTATGTAGCTTTCAGGATGAATGATGTTTACTTGCCACAAATAAGCTTCATGTTCAGACTATCTATTTCAACAGAGTTTATAAGGAAATAACCAGCAATTTAACACACGGGACAACAAGGAAAAATGCATACAAACATTTGTTTTTTATTGCAATAATATGACCTGTTACAAGCTAGCCATATTATAGGTTCAGGTCGCCTTCTTCTGGATAGGAATGGATCCCCACAATGTCAAATTTGACTCAGGGAAAATGCAGTCCAGCCTACTCATAAAATGATGTAGCTCTGTTTTAATATTTCCTGTGTTTGATATAGGATGGAAGAACAACAAGAGTACTGTGGTAGTGGCTGTAGGTTTCCCCAAACAATTGGTAGCCAATACACTTGATGAAATAAGGGATTAACTCCCTTCAAAGGTTCTCCAACCATTGTTGTAACAATACACCCTCCTGTGGCACTCTACAACCCTTCACAATCAGCAGTACGCCCTTCACTATTCAAGTGCTCCCTCCTTAGAGACAAATGTGCCCTCCTCTAATCCTGTGCTCCCTGCATGAGATATCCAGCCTTTGAATGGAGAAATAATGGCCCAGAACTCGGCCCCTACCTTCAATAATTCACCCAGCTAGTAAATAGACATTCTCTTAGCCCAAAATTCGCCCCAATAGTGAGGTATTCATCCTACAATGAAAGAAAACGACCCAACACTTCATAAACTGCCCAACTTCAATATTTCATCAATGAGAGTGCCCAGGTTTGTATGCAACTCGCCCAAATGCATAAGAAAGATGCCCAACAAGTATTTTTGGTTCAGATCTAGATTAGAGTGCACCCAAATAGTGAAAGAATGTGCCTAGCAGGATAGGATCCCATCCCATAATCACTAATTCGCCCCCACACCTTAAAATCTCAGCCACAACTTGATTAGAAGTATAATCTTCCCAATGAAGAGATCAAAGTGATTTCTTCCCACAAAATGACAAAATGACTAGCTAGGATGTATCAATGGAAACCAATCCTAGGATTTGTCACCAAAACCCCCACAAAATGACTAGCTAGGGTGTATCATTGGAAACCAATCGTAGGATTTGTCACCAAAACCCTCCAAACCCCAAGTTCTAAGAGCTCAGCAAAACAAGAGGACAAATACAAAATAATTAATCATCATTATGAGAGAATAGAGGTCTCTATCACTCCTTTATACCCCTTAATTTTTTCTTTATTTTATTATTCATTGATTAAATCACTTAATTAATTAATTTATCATTTTAATTCTAAAAATTTATTTAACTATTTTTATGGCTTCTTTCGCCACTGAAAGTCACTTCTCATCATCTTATACTGTAGTGTTTTTCCTCTCGATTCCTATGAGCTATTACACTTAAGAGGTTTCTCCAAGTAATATGCCCATTATGACATTTTTAGTGAATTTAATTAAAATACAACCCATAATAACTCAAAATTACGGAAATCATCAGAATGCAATGGAACCAAAGTCAAGTTGTGCGGAATGGATTCCGATGATGAATATGATGAATGATGCAATTTGAGCCCAATAAAACCCCTTAATATCTCTCAAACTTTTTGTCACCCCTATTTGGATACTCTGGTAGGCATAGCACTCTGTAATGTAATAATGTCCCAAAATGGGGACAATACAGTCCTCCCTGCTAGAATATTACAGTCCTCCCTGCTAGAATATTGTTTGTCTTCAAGTAATAACTGAATCCAACTACCTATGATATCGGGGTCCCATATCCACCGATGTGACACAAGGTAGACTCCCCTCAAAATGTGGCATCTCCAAGTGCTCACCACACATGACACCCAAATGCCCATGATGAGTAGAATGATCAATGGCTAAAGAATCTTAGTCAACTCTCCGAGCAACCACTCTACTCGAAACTTAATGCCATAAAACACTAAACTATCAAGCACTCCAATCCCTGGATCCCATATCAAAATGTGAACTGCAATTCCTTGTGAAGGAAAGTCCTGCAACATATCAACACCATGAGTCTCCTGCAAATAACACATGGTCTCAACCCGAAATGAGTCTATCCTCCATGACCGTACCAAACCCAACACGATCTCCACTAACTGAACATGTTGCTGCCATAGGGAGGTACTGCAAGACCTCAACCAATCAGCAACAAGTGACGTGCTCCCCGCAGTACCAAATCTCACTAGAAAGTCAAAGTGACTTCCTCCTGTAAAGATCCATTCATCTCCATCAGTTAATAAAATTCCTAACCCTGTAATCCCAGGGTCCCATGCTAGCCTCTAACAGGGACCATCATGTTGATGTTGCACTACTCCGATCATGATTGTCTTCTCAAAGTATACATAATGGATCCTCCACTCTTGGATCCTCATAAGATGAAGCAAACTACTGACCAAATGGACTCTTGTATCCCATGTCAAATTTGGAAGTCCATCACTTCCAATCCCCACTAATTGTTGATGTGCCCTACTGGTAACTGTCGAAAGTCCTCCATCCTCATCCCAATGAAAGTTTGAATATGTATCAAACTCTGAGATATCCTCCATCCCATGGACTAAGATACTCTCTGTCATTCCCAAGGCCTCAACTGTTGGTCTCTGATGATCCACCCCTATCATGTTGTATGCAATAAAGACAGTCATGTCAAGTGGTCTCAACCTACCAACTCTCCATGTCCCTTGCCACTGTCTATATCCCTCTGTGTTGTTGTCAATCATGAAGGCATTGGAAAAGGCTATCATAAGTATCTACAACCAACTATAAAACTAGAAAGTCTCATATTCTTTAGTCAATCCCAAGAACTTGACCAAAAGCTCGTCCACTGGCACCCATGGTAAATAATCATTTGTACTCATCATTGAACACCAACCATTGAGTACAATAATAGGTCTCCAAAACCTGCGGTTCAATCAATATCCCTCCATCATCACTCATATAGTTGTTGTTAGTGTGAGGGTGATCTCCCAAAATGATATGTTGTTGCAAGAGAGAGGAATCTCCATGCTCCACTAAGTATGTCTCCTCCCTGCAATCCAATGCATCCCATATTCAAATCATGAACCATATTGAAATCATGAATCATATATTCCCTATTTAGGGCATGTGTGATGGTAGACTAAGGGACCACACATATACATGAGATTTTAGAGACAAATTGTATGACCTTAGACCCTATCTTTTGGCTTTCAACTATTCCATGGGCACCAAGAGCCATCTCCAATGCACCAATCCTCAATATGGTGACCATATCTCACTTATAAGCTAAATATCCCCTATGTAGGCCAAGGAATAGGCCCAAAGAAACATCCTTGATGTTATAAATCTCAAAATGGCCACCATATCCCACTTACAAGACAAAAATTTCCCATATAGGGCTTGCATGTTGGCATATTGATCAGGGGATCAAATTTTGCTCAAAAATTCAAAGTGCTCAGAATTGATTCAAATCGAACGAGAGCGTAGGCCTCATCATTACAAACCCAACGCAACTTGTTTTGGTTCAAACAGATGTCGAGAGAGAGAGATATCGTGTTCTGTTCAAAATGACAAATAAGCAAAAAAAGGGGTGTTGACTGTACAGTCCGTATGGATGCTAACGTGGCAAGCAACTATTTTCACAGTTGGTAGGTGACATCGTTTATTTGCAACGAATGGAATGGTGACATGTGGCCCAATCAATGGCTGCCACGTATCCCCTATTTATTGGTTTAAAATTTATTTGGAGTCCACCAGAATCGACCCCATGACCTCCACCCACATGCAAAGCTTTGGAAAAGACCACCAACGAATGCGCCACCATAGTGTTTCTTAACACTATATGGTGTGCATTTCATTTGAATTGAAATAATGTATGTATGGGCGGGGGGTCGAGCTGGGGCCTAGCCCCAGCCCATGGTTATGTGTATTGTAATATGGCCACGGTTTAAACCCTTTTGCGTGCACATTTAAAACTATACCCTGGTCACATGTTGTGTTGTAATATGACCACAGGTGTGGGCATATGTTTTAACATAGGCCTTTTTCTATGGCCACGGTCACATGTTTGTTTCCATATGACCATTGAACACACGCGCGGGTACGCGTTGGTTTGAATTCGGTTCAACGGTTATGGCCTCTACTTTTAAACGCGTGGTCATATGGGTCATATGACCTTGCCCTTGGTGGTTAGGGGCTAGGTGCACCCATAACCATCCTACAATTTGCACGGTTCATGTGGTTGCACCCGGTGCCAATTTTTTACGCTTTAAAATGCGTGTGGGCTAGGTTGAGCCAACAAGGGTGCATTTTGTAGATGTAGAGACAACAAGCTTGAAGGGGGGACTTCAAGGAAGCCTATCTTCTTCAATTTTTGGCCAAACGAGGTGCCTAAAAAGCCTAGTTAGGGGTTTTTGGACGTTATAAAGCCATTGAAGTAGTCTATTTGGAATTTTGAGCATTGTAAATCACATTTTTGAGCAGTTTGAGAAAATAATACAAATGATCCATTGGAAGCTGGACCGGGAGATGTAGCCCAAGAGAGTGGTGAACTCCTTTATCATTTGCTGTGTTATTTGTTTTCTGTTCACTGATTTTGTTGTTGTTTATATGCATCTTGAATGAGTAAATACTATTAAATTTGTGTTGCAAAGTTGATCCATTTGCATTTTAACACATAAATTTAACTTGCAAATATTTTCAAGAATACAAATCCTCTTGATTTTTAGATCAAGTTGGTATCAGAGCATTGATTTTTTTTGAAGACTTGATTATTTGCAAGTGTTTTGTTTCTGATGCTCATAAGGTTGAAACTCACAAGAGGAGAAGGTCAACTTGTAGAGCCCAGTTCTCATCCTTGAAGGAGGAAGCATATACCATCACCGCAAGTTTCAAGGAGGCCTTCACCAAATCTGGCTCATGAAGAAAGTCATGAACATGTTCCTGCAGAAGATGAAGATCTTAGAAAAGCTATCATGGAAATGAGAGAGATGATGAAGATATTGATGGAAAGGAATGGAAGGTTGCAAGGTGAAGGATCCAACCCTTCAAATCATAAGGGAGACAATGGTGATAAAACTCCAAATGGAAATGGAGGGAATGGTGCTTCTCCACCACCCTCTCCTCCATATCCTCCATCTTCTTCTTCTTCTTCTACCAATTCAAGACCTCTTCCAAACTCTCCAAAGGCACATGGTAAAACTCCTTCGCAAATTCCTTCATTAAAGCTTGATATTAAATTCGAATTGCCAATGTACAATGGAGAAGTTAATGCCGAGAAATTAGATAATTGGATTCGTCAGATTGAGGTATATTGTAGGATACAAAAAATTCAAGATGATGAAACCAAGATTCAGCTTGCTTCTTTAAGATTGGATAGTGCAGCACTCATTTGGTGGGAATCCAAGATTCAAGAGGACATGAAGAAACATGGTAAAATTTTGACCTCTTGGAATGATTTTATTATTGCAATTAAAAGACAATTTTACCCATTGGCATATATGCAAAAGGCTACTATGGATTGGCAAAACTTTAGACAAGCTAAAGGACGGAATGTGCAAATCTTTACTCAAGAATTTAGGAGAAGAGCTTTGGTTTTGGGAGTAGATTTGTCTTCCCAAGAAAATTTACTCAAATATATTGGAGCTTTACATAGTTATCTGAGACATACTATACTCATGTTTAATCCTTTAAATTTAGATGAAGTTTGTGTTCATGCCACTCATTTGGAAGAAAGAGGAAGGAACAAAACTCATGAGGGTAACAAGAAGCCTTTCAGCCATGGAGACAAAGGAAAGAGGAAGTTCAAGGGAAATGGAAAAAAGAATGTTGTTGTTAAGAAAGAGGGAGACAAATTCACATGCAAACATTGTTCAAAAGATGGCCATGATGAAGACCATTGTTGGAAACTTCATCCTGAAAGAAGACCCAAAAAGTTTGGCAACAAAGGGAAGTCAAAGATTGTTGCAACCATACAACATGATTTAGGTTCTGATTCGGGTGATGAAACAAACATCACAGCCATGGGTTATCAAGGTAGTAGTTCTATTGCAAGTACTAGTTCTTCAAATAATCTCAAGGTAACTCGACAAGAAAAAATGAGATATGAACTTTTTCACGTAAGGGTTGTTTCAAAGCATACTAAGATAGATACTCTATTTGATACTGGATCTCAAGAAAACCTTATATCTGAATACATTGTTAAGAAGTTAAAATTGGAAACAATTCCACATCCTAAGCCATACTCTCTTGGTTGGATATGTGATAATGCTAAATTACAAGTAACAAGAAGGTGTAAACCTAGGTTTGCTATCACTGCACATTTCGTTGATGAGGTAGAGATTGATGTTATTCCATTAGATATCTGTGGTATTGTGTTGGGAAGCCCATATTTGTACGATAGGAAAGCTATTTTTCATCGTCATGAGAATAAGTATCATTTGTTTAAGAATGGAGTTGAGTACATTGTTAGAGCCCATACNATGCTAAATTACAAGTAACAAGAAGGTGTAAACCTAGGTTTGCTATCACTGCACATTTCGTTGATGAGGTAGAGATTCATGTTATTCCATTAGATATCTGTGGTATTGTGTTGGGAAGCCCATATTTGTACGATAGGAAAGCTATTTTTCATCGTCATGAGAATAAGTATCATTTGTTTAAGAATGGAGTTGAGTACATTGTTAGAGCCCATACAAAGAAGATGAATTTATCACTTGCAAATGTGGGACAAGTGAAGAGATTAGTCAATGCTAGCAAG
This sequence comes from Picea mariana, assembly GCA_032191745.1. Lineage (NCBI taxonomy): Eukaryota > Viridiplantae > Streptophyta > Pinopsida > Pinales > Pinaceae > Picea > Picea mariana. The sequence continues at coordinate 72,865 of JASDQU010014752.1, read as the reverse complement.
AATTTTTTTCTCTTAATGATTAAACCCAAAGATGATATTGAAAACAAAGCATTTCAAGGTTTTGATACAAAGTTGAAATTTGATCTATATAAGGTTGTTAATCAATATGATGAAATGTTTAAGGAACCAAAGGGATTACCTCCAAAAAGGGGTATCCAACATGAAATTCAATTGCAGCAAGATTGTTCTCTTCCAAACATTGGTATGTACAGAATGTTAGTCATGGAAAATGCTGAGATTAAAAAAAAAAATCCAAGAGTTGCTCGACAAAGGGGTTATTGTACCAAGCTCATCACCATGTGGATCTCCAATAGTATTAGTACCAAAGAAAGATGGTACATGGCGTATGTGTGTTGATTTAAGGGCTTTGAACAAAATTACAGTAAAGAATCGTTATCCTCTTCCTATAATCGATGATTTTCTTGATCAATTGTAATATGATAAATATTTTACTAAGTTAGATTTGAGAAGCAGATATCATCAGATCAAGATTGTCGATCGAGAGAGACACATGGAAGACAACTTTCAAAACTTTCAAAACTAAGATCAGGAGTGCCTTTTGAACTTTGCAATGCACCTGCTACTTTCATGAGATTTATGAATGATGTCCTAAGGCATTTTCTTGATGATTGTGTTATTGTCTACTTGGATGATAGTTTTATCTTTAGCAAATATCGTGAAGAGCATGTTAAACATGTGAAACGAGTTTTGGATGTTTTGAGAAAGAAAAAGTTGTTTTTGAAGATGTCCAAATGTGAATTTGGAAAGACTTCACTTATCTACTTAGGGCATATTGTTGGTGGAGGTGAATTAAAAATTGATCCCTCCAAGGTCAAATTCATATTGGAATGGCCCAAGCCCAGCAATGTGACAGAGGTAAGAAGTTTTTTCGGAGCAGCCCAATATTGGAGGAAGTTTATTGCTAACTTTTCTTCCATTGCAGCTCCATTACATGCAATGACAAGTGTCAAGCAAGTTTTTCAATGGGGAGGCAAGCAACATAAGGTTTTTGATACTTTGAAAGAGAAGATCAGTTCAGCACCAGTTCTTGCACTTCCAAATTTAAGACAACCTTTTGAAATCCAAACAGATGAAAGCAATTATGCAATGGGAGTAGTTTTTCTACAGCATGGTAATCCCATTTGTTTTCATTCTGAAACTTTTAATGCTGCCGTGATTAACTATCCTACTTATGATAAGGAGTTGTATGCATTGGTACAAAGTGTTAAAAATTGGAAACATTATTTGTTGGGAAAAGAAACCATTGTTCACACTGACCATCAACCACTGCAATACTTACAATCACAAACAAAGCTACAACAAGCTAGGCACTTCAGATGGATGGGTTTTCTTCAACAGTTCCACTTGGTCATCAGGTATAAGAAGGGCATTTATAACAAAGTTGTTGATATGCTTTCAAGGCCTATTATTAGTGATTCAGTTATTCTTAAGCATAGTCCTATCATGCATGGAAGTTATGTTGAGCAATATGCTTTGGATACTAATTTTAAAGAAGTATATGGAACTTTGTGTCATTATAACCATGTTGAGGAATTGGATTACCATGTGCATGATAATCTTTTGTATCATCTTGGCAAGCTATGTATTCCATAGGGGGAAAGAATCAACATTATAAGAGAAGCCAATTCTTCTCTTATTGCTGGTCATTTTGGTGTAGGCAAGACAATGGCTAATTTGCAAAGATACTTCTATTGGCCTAAAATGAATGAAAGTGTTTCAAGATATGTTTGAGGATGTTCGTTGTGTGCCACAAGTAAACCTAGCAATTGAAAGTTGGGTTTGTATACTCCACTTCTGGGTCCTTCTAGTCCTTGGGAAAGCATTTCCATGGACTTTGTCTAGACAAAATCATGGTTATATTTATGTTGTGGTTGATCGATTTAGCAAAATGTTTATTTTGATGCCTTGTACAAAGCAAGTTACAGCTGAACAAATGGCACAAATGTTTTTTAAAAATGTTTGGGTGCATTTTGGATTGCCTAAATCCATTATTTCTGATCAGGATTCTTGATTTGTTGGAAGTTTTTGGTCGCGTTTATGGGCACTCATGGACACCAAACTAACAAAAAGCACAACTTTTCATCCACAAAC
>JASDQU010014752.1:53822-69719 GCA_032191745.1 Picea mariana | reverse complement strand
CGGACGCTGACGTGGCAGGCCATATGACACATGGCAGGAAGCTATTTGCATAGTTGGCAGGTGACATGGATTATCTGCAACAAATGGAATGGAGACATGTGGCCCAATCAATGGCTGCCATGTGTCCCCTATTTATTGGTTTAAAATTTATTTGGAGTCCACTGGAATCAACCCCGTGACCTCCACCCGCATGCAAAGCTTTGGAAAAGACCACCAACCAACGTGCCACCATAGTGTTTCTTAACACTATAAGGTGCGCATTTCATTTGAATTGAAATAATGTATGTATGGGTGGGGGGTCGGGCTGGGGCCTAGCCCCAGCCCGTGGTTATGTGTATTGTAATATGGCCACGGTTTAAACCCTTTTGCACACACATTAAAAACTGTACCTCGGTCACATGTTGTGTTCTAATATGACCATAGGCGCGGGCATATGTTTTAACATAGCCCGTTTTCTATGGCCGTGGTCACATGTTTGTTGCCATATGACCATTGAATGCGTGCACAGGTACGCATTGGTTTGAATTCGGTTCAATGGTTATGGCCTTTACTTTTAAACGCGCGGTCATATGGGTCATATGACCTTGCCCTTGGCGATTAGGGGCTAGGTGCACCCAAAACCATCCTAAAGTTTGCATGGTTCACGCGGTTGTGCTCGGTGCCAAGTGTTTACACTTTAAAATGTGTGTGGGCTAGGTTGAACCAACAAGGGTGTGTTTTGTAGATGCAGAGACAACAAGCTTGAAGGGGGAACTTCCAAGAAGCCTATCTTCTTCAATTTTTGGCCAAACGAGGTGCCGAAAAAGCCCAGCTAGGGGTTTTTGGACGTTCTGAAGCCATTGGAGCAGTCTATTTGGAATTTTGGGCATTTTAAAGCACATTTTTGAGCACTTTGAGCAAATAATACAAATGATCCATTGGAAGCTGGACCAGGAGATGTAGCCCAAGAGAGGGGTGAACTCCTTTATCATTTGCTGTGTTCTGTGTTTTCTATTCACTGATTTTGTTGTTTATATGCATCTTGAATGAGTAAATCCTATTAAAGTTGTTTTGGAAAGTTGATCCATTTTCATTTTAACACATAAATTTAACTTGCAAATATTTTCAAGAATACAAATCTTCTTCATTTTTAGATCACTTATGGTCCAATGCATGGCTCATCAACCCTAATGTCATCAACCATGGATCTTATAGATTGTTTGGTGCTCTAGGGATGATTCTTCTGGCCTAAGCCATAATCAAGGGATACAATTAATGGAGGGTGACCTTAGGTTATAACATTTATCTTTGGTTCTCATTCATCTTGTGTGAGGGATTGAGACACCACATAGGAAACATACAAAGAATCTTTGTTTTATGAACAAGATATGGTTTATGGTTTAATATTATCATGGTTTATGGTTTAATCTGATCCAGTTTCGTGGTATTACTCCTTCTATGGTATTACCTTGCCACAAATCATATGCCACAAAGGTATTGTTTGAAGTGTTCCCTAACCCTATGTGGTATTACTCCCTCTGTGGTATTACATGTCGCATCTCGTTGTCAAACATTGTGGACCATTAATGAACAAGTCATTTTCAAGTTTTGATTTAACACAAAAAATACATAAGGTATACCAATTTTTAACACCCTTTATATCTCACATCAATCCTAGGAAACATAAAATCAAAGCTTCAACCAAAAAAAATCATTCAACTAACACGAAAGGTCCATCATCACTCAACCAATGGATACTCATAATAGAATTTTAAGATCAAAATCCTAATATTTAAAATCATAATCCTATCTTGATGTCCTCATCAAACTATTGAAACAAAAACCGCAAGGTTTTTAAATCAATGTTATATACCACTTAAACAAATATATTATACATTTAAAAATTACTTCCTAAAATTTTCTTTAATAAGGAAAAACTTTCATGAGTTCCATAGTGAAATAGGGCATTGGAAAATTTCTAAAATGTCATGGGATAAGATAATTTATCATCTTTATGATACTAAGAAGGTTGATGATAAAAAAACATGTTCTCTTAGAATTCCCTAGGTATGCCCACATTAAATTCCAATTACAAAACCAAACCGTATTACAAAATATAACTATGTATGTGATATTCATCAACACCAATTCTTCAACATATACATATCTAAAGAGTTACTTCTATAACTCACATGAAAATATGGAAATCTCATCCATAAGACAACTACATCCTCCATAAATTCATTTATATGGTTTCGACAACCATCCAACACATTCGATTCAATATACCCTTTTGCTTCAATACTAAGATGTACAAATATGTATCACTCTTGCTACCTAAAATCATATTAGGAAAGACATAAGTGCTAAAGTCAACTCATGAACAAATTCAAATATTATCAAGGAATACACCAAAAATCCAATCTTAACCAACATTCCACAATAAACATAAGTAACACTCTATAGGTGCCACAATTTCCTTCTAAAATCTACTCAAAATATATCTAAGCCWCAAGATCACATGCAACAGCATAACAATTTAAATATTGGCATTTTTAAAGCAATGTCAAACAATGAGGCTCGAGCACTCAGTAATCCTTTGGAGAAAAGAGATAAGTTTTAGGAGATTTAGGTTGTGGATGATAAAATAACCGAGCTACATGATGCAACCTTAGTAGATAGAAATTCTCTCTAAGAGTTTAGATCAGGCTACCCAAGACACTTAGATTTGTAGTAGTTGGAAGCATTTGTAGATACGGAATGGGAAGAAATAATGTAGATGCAACTAGTAGAACTAGATTAAGAGAAAGATCAATATTTCATTGTTGGTGTTTCAATTGTGTTAAGTGGACCAAGTAGTTAGGTGTATTCAAGAAATTTTTGACTCATGCTCTTACCTTTATTCAAGAATTGGCCTCTTCATTTCAAGGGGAATTAGAATATCAGTTAACATTGAAGCAATAGAATTGCCGCAAGGGTGATTAAATGGGTGTGATAGAGGCTTGTTGGCCTTCACTTGCTTTGGGATTTTTGTGCAAGAAATAAGAATGATGGGAATTTTGATATTTGGATAGATTTGACCATTTCAAATGGACCCTCAACTTTAGCTAAAGAACAAGTGGGAAAAAACGTTTTTGCAGGTTAAGTTGGGTAGTACTTATTATGTAAGCATAATGTTGTGAAAGGCAACCATTGTTAGTTAAGCCCAAAATTTGCATGTCAGGGATGCCATGAAAATCCTTGTAAAATGAAAAGAAAAGGGATGGATCCTAGTTTGGTCACTGTTATAGTCAAACTTATACAACATATAAACATAATTCCCAACAAAAATTCAATGACTTTCTTAAATATCCCTCTTTATTCAACTTGCTTCAAAATAAAAGTATCATTCCACAATGTTTACTAATGCATGCTCAAAATATACTAAAGCTTAATCTACCTGCATCAACTGAGGGGTATTTATGCCTATACCTAGATTATACTACAAATCATTTTTTCCATTTCCATTACGTAATCCCTTGCATTTAAATTATATGGAAACTCATTACAGAGACCTTTCTACAAGATTTACAACATTTTCTAGTGTCTCTGGGTCTTATAGGACTTCCTCAACTTGCTTTTGAAAACCAAAGACATTCTTCACAATCCTTCAAAGTGAAGTGTGACATAGTTTCCTAAAGATTCAAACATATTCTCAGCACCAACTATTACAAAGCCATTATGAATCCAGTAAGGCACAATGTTGTCATTACAAGTAGTAGATCTTTGATGGAGGATTCAAAATGACAAATGGTTTGTACTTTCAGACTCCTCATGACTTGTACATCACTTTGGACTATACAATGGAAAATTTTGGTCAAATATAGCATGCATGAAGAGAAAAACACCACTTGAAATTGACCTTTCTGCCACATTTTGGAGCAACACGCTATGCTTTTTGAGTACTTTTGGGAGAAAATGAGTTTGAAGGGCCAAATCATGTCAATTTTGTTTCTTAAGCATTTCACCAATTAGTGGACATCCCCATCTTTCTAGAACACTTTTTAGATCTATATTTGGACCTTAGGAAGGCCTCCAATACTCCAGTTTTCCTAGCATGCTATGCTTTCTATCAGTTCCGCTACGCTTTGTCCTGGAATTGGTTTTTTCAGCAATTGTTTGCCAAATTCGACATCTATGAAGTAAAATGTTACTTTTTGATGTGGTAATGATGTAATAGGGTGTAAATCAATTAATTATAGTGATTTTGAGGTAGATTCATGCTTGGACATCAATTTTTGGTCAAATGTATTGGTTGAGGAAAAATCGGGATTGGTTGTAACCTCCCTAGATATATCACACTACCTCCTAAAACATGAAAACTTTAACACTCTACCATAATTCTCTTCTAATTGATGTATTCATAGTTCACTTACCATTATATCATGGATGTATGCTACTCTCTTCCCTCATTAATATATCATTCCATGTTTTCCCTATGAAACTACAATAACTTTATAAATAATTTTCTGTATATATTCATTTTTTTAATTGAATCATAATCCATGTGTTTCCGGATGTTTCCTAGTATTTTTTCTCAAAATACAAGTTTCTTAGGGTTTATACCTAGGAGGACCAAGGAAACATGGAGGAGGAAATGAGGACCATGGGTGATGTGGTGATAAAAAGGAGCTGCCTACCGGGTCCACTCGAAGATTGGCCCGGGGCCATTTGTAGGGTTGGTCGGTTATTGGCTTGTTATCATGTCAGTCGATAGAAAATGGGTGGTAAGTGTAGTGAAAACTCATCTTGGGAGGCACTTTGAAAGAGCACTCTTCTCCACTTGTTGTATAGTTTGGGCGATCATTGTGGCTCCCTTGCAGGGATTTTCATTTGTATTCCTTGGGAAAATTCTCAGTAACACATGATTTGTGTTGTGGGATCTTCAGATGGTTGCAGTATATAGTATATATAGGTTGGCTTTGAGTCATTGAGATCCTTTAAGGATGATTTGATTTCTTGTGGATTTTGTTTTTCAAGTCCCGTTGTGTTGTTGGCTCCATGAAGCCAATGTGATGTATTGTGTTTTATTTGTTGATAGTGGAGGTTTTCCATTCGTGCGAAAGGTGGTGCGGGAAACGAGCTGGTTGTTGGGTCGTCCTGAAGATTGGCCTTGGGTCATTTGTAGGGTGGACTACATCCAGTACGTGGGTGACAGTGAGGACAAGTGCCTACATCACTTGTGTTATTCATCATGCATCTGGTGGAGGTATGTCCATTTCTATATTTATGATTGATGACACATGCATTGGTGGCAGATTACTGATGGAGGGCATCATTGGCACATGGTAGCTCAGATGGGGGATTTTCCATGGATGAATTTCATACTCTTAGAGAGAGTGTGTCTATGATGAGGGCCGATTACCAACAGTTGTTGATGGACAGGGACTACCTGTTGGGGATTGGAGAGATGTATTACAGGGCTCTGAGGGAGAAGGAATTGGAGGTTGACATAATCACTCAATGACATTTACCGTCACCCATTTGACCCTCTTTAATTCTTTTCCTAGCTCTAATGTTTTCTGATATTCTTCCCCACAGACTTATACTGAAACAAATACCTATTTTTTGTTCACCGAGAAGACCCGCAAACCCTTTTTGAAGCGTTGTTATTATAGCAAACTTGTTGTAACATCCGTCAAATGCAACATATTTATAGATTTTATCACGTCGCAATTCCGATGTTATATAAACCTAAGTGACTATTAGTATTTTGACTTGGTCAACATACTAAGGTGGACGTTGGAGGGGGAAACCCTAGTTTCCACAACGTCACAATTGCGACAACAATCTTCACAAACGTGGCAAGAAAGATGTTTATGTCATAAACGTGGCAATAGAGACAAATAGGTGGAAAACATGGCAAGAGCGATGACAATGTGGCAAGAGATACGTCAATGTGGCAAGACCGACGTTATCGGGCAAGATGGATTTTTTTTTTTAATTTCCTCTATTTTGCGACAATATGGACAATTTTGTCCATAACGCCGCAAATAGAACGTCGAAATTTTTACAATATGTACTAGTGAAGGAAATCTGCAACAAAGACCCCCTGGAGATCCAAGACAGAACAATAACGAAAGCTCACCCACGAAGGTGTTGGAAACAATGAGGAATCTTATTGCTGAACTACAGTTCTTTAAAGAGGACAATAAAAAACTGATGAAAGCTTAGCAGGAACAACAAGAAATAAACGAAGTCCTGCTGTGCAGTATAGTGACCAAGAAAATCCCAAAGGATGATAATAGCAATGAAGAAGTCAGCAAGAGATCTTCTAAGAACTCGAGACCAGAAACAGAAAAAGAAGACAGTTCGTCTGAAGGAACACCTTCAGATGAAGATAGAACTAAAATGGATAGAAAAAGAAAACAAGTAGACCACCTTGAAGAAGAATTTAAAAATATTAAACCAGCCACCTTTAATGGAGAATCCAGGACAGGAGAAGAAGCAAAGGCATGGTTGTTGGACATCAGAAAATACTTCCAGATCTACAACTATTCCAGCAACATGAAGGTCAGAATGGCCATCTACAATCTAAAAGGAAAGGCCAATATTTGGTGGAAAGACCTGAAATTGGCCAAGGGCCTGAAGGAGAAACAGTTGGAATGGTCTGATTTTAAGAAGTATTTCAAGAAAAAATACCTTTCTAAAAGTTATTATGAAAGGAAGATGAAAGAATTTTACAAGTTACGACTTGGACAAATGACAATGGAGGACCTTATAAATAAATTTCTGGAACTACTAAGGTTCGTACTGCACATCCAGGAGGATAAGGTAAAAATCCAATGATTCTTAAGCTATTTACCAGATTTCTACAGGGACAGAATTGAGTTTGACAACCCCAAATTCTTGAGTGAAGTATTCAGGAAATCACGAATGTGCTATGACCAGTATAAACAGTGGGTAGAGTTTCCCAAAGCCTGGAAGGATAAGAAACAAGATTGAATGAACTAGTGGAAGAAAGGATACCAGCAAGCTCCTTATCAGAATGTAGTAAAAAGTTTTCTAAGAAAGGATTTTCACTCCAATCATATGAATATGCAAGGCAGAGGTAAACCGATGAACCTGGGAATGAAGAAGTTTGGGGATAGCTCCCATGAGCCATTAAAGTATTGGGAATGTGGAGAGCCTCATCTAAGGAGGAACTGTCCATGTTTAATTTCAACAAACAGAACTATTGTTCATAATCTGCAGGAAGCTTCAATAGTGGGAGACGTGGGCAAAAGCCTACATTGGATAAATGTAGCAATATATGGTCGACAAGCTGACCACTAGTCCTCGGTGGTAGAAATCGAAGGTAAAATCAATAACACTCGAATTTTTGATCTAATTGACCCTGGAGATATGCTAAGTTATGTTACCCCTGATGTTGTAGAGTCAAATAAACTTAAGAAATTGAAGCACGCAAAATCATGGTGTGTACAACTAGCAATAGGTACTAAAAGGAAAATAGTTGACTTTATTTCTGATTTTGAGTTCAACTTAGATGGCCAAAATATAAGGACAAATCTAAACATCTTACCACTAGGATCTTATGATATGATTATCAGGATGGATCGGTTAGAACAACAAAAAGTAGTAATAGATTGTTATACAAAGATACTTATCTATAAAGATGAGTTTGGCACTGCTGGAACAACAAAAGGTATACCAAAACTAGTATCAGTCAGACAAGTTTCAATGATGAAACTCATGAAATGTACGAGGAAGGGATGTCAAGTTAATGTCGTCCAAGTGATGAATCTATTAGAAAAATAAGATAAGCCAAAGTTAGAAGACTTTGTTGTCCTACGTGAATTCAGAGACATGTTTGTGGATGAGATACTAGAATTACCTCCTAGAAGGAAAATAGAATTCTCCATAGACCTACTACCTGGTTCAACCCCTATCTCAAAAGAACCTTACTGAATGTGTCTACCAGAAGTGACAGAATTAAAAATACAATTACAGGAATTGTTGGACAAAGAGTATATCAGACCGAGTGTCTCTCCATGGGGGGCACCAATCCTCTTTGTGAAAAAGAAAGATGGTACTCTAAGACTATGTATCGATTATATACAACTGAACAAAATGACTATTAAGAAAAAATACCCCTTACCAAGGATAAATCATCTGATCGATCAAGTAGGTGGCACCAAGATCTTTTCAAAGTTGGATNTCAGACCGAGTGTCTCTCCATGGGGGGCACCAATCCTCTTTGTGAAAAAGAAAGATGGTACTCTAAGACTATGTATCGATTATATACAACTGAACAAAATGACTATTAAGAAAAAATACCCCTTACCAAGGATAAATCATCTGATCGATCAAGTAGGTGGCGCCAAGATCTTTTCAAAGTTGGATTTACGATCCAGTTATCATCAAGTTAGGATAAAAGACGAGGACATAAACAAAACAACTTTTCAGACAAGATATGGACACTATTGATCCGATGTCCTTGTCTTCCCGTGACCCTTCTTTTCCTGTGGCTTGGATTGGTTTTTGGGAGACTTTTTTTTTGGGTTGTATTTGTCATACTTTGGTTGTTGTGGATTTGCAGAGCCGAACTCCCGTTTGTTCTGGTGCTTAAATTTCTGCTCGATTTTAACAGCATATCGATAGGTAGCACCGAGTGATGAGATGTCCAGAAAATCCATTTCAGTTTGGATGCATCTGTGTAGAGCCCCACAGTATTTCAGAACCATATTTCGTTCAGAGTCTTTGATACCCAGCTTGGTGCGCAAGGTATGAAAGCTATTGGTGAACTCTAGAACTGATTGGCCCTTCTCTTGCCTTAGTGTGGTCCATCTCATGTACTAGTCCTCATAGTTGCCAACAGGGTAGTATTGTTCCTTTACGACATCCACAAAAAATTCCCAAGTGGGCTCAGCCCCATATATTCCAGAATCCTTTGTGGAACTCTGCTCCCAGTAAGTTTCCCACCAATGTTTGACATGGGGGAGAGCATTAAGGAGTGCAAAGGTGATCTTTTCCTTGTCTGAAAAATTATGAACAGAGAAATAACCTTCTAGCAGATTTAACCATTTATCTAGGGAATCTGCATCTATTTGACCTTTAAATACGAGAATATTTTTGGGGCTCAATAATGCCTTCAGCTATCATTGAGAACCTTGATCTCGAAAAACCTTCATTTGGACCCTCAAAATGGCCCCGGAAGTTAAAACCTGCTAAAAATAGTAAATTGCCAAAAAGGCCAGAAAACTGTTTTGAGCCATTTGGAGAAGGTGGGTGGCCACCAATATCCACCTAGATCAACTATGAATTCATAGTCATACCTTTTGTACTCACCAACGCACTAGCCACATTTATGTGCCTGATGAATAGTATTTTAAGTCAATACTTAGACAAGTTTGTGGTAGTATTTATTGATGATATTTTGGTCTATTCAAAAATGGAGGAAGAACATGATGAAAACTAAAGGAAAGTTCTACAAACATTGAGAAAACACAAACTGTACACCAAATTTGACAAGTGTGACTTTTATCAAAAGAATACAATATCTAGGACATGTAATTTCAGCAGAAGGCATTGTCGTGGACCCGGAGAAGATGAAATCCATTATCGAATGGCCGATACCTAAGGATGTAGAGGATATCCAGTCATTCATGGGTATCACTAGATATTACTGCAGATTTATAGAAGGGTTTTCCAAGATAGCATACCCTACCACGTCATTACAAAAGAAAGGGACCAAGTTTAAGTGGTTAAAGAAGTGTCAAGATAGTTCTAACAAGATGAAGGAATTATTCACAACTGCACCCATTCTAAAGGTAGCAGACCCAAATAAAGACTTCGCCGTATGTGTTGATGCAAGTAAAGAAGGACTAGGTAGCGTCGTAGCTCAGGAAGAACACATTATTTGTTATGAGTCTTGGAAATTAAAAGAACACGAGCAAAATTATGTCACTCGTGAATTAGAATTGGCAGCGGTAATACATGCCTTAAAAATGTGGCGACACTACATAATGGGTAGAAAATTTCTACTATTAATGGATAATAGCGGGATGAAATACCTATTTAGTCAACCATATCTTAATGCAAGACAAGCAAGATGGATTGCCTTCTTGAGCGAATTCGACTTCAAGGTCAGACATATCAAGGGTAAGTAAAATAAAGTAGTAGATGCTTTAAGCAAAAGAGTCCATGGGTTATTTGAGATAAATATCAGTAGGGCAGAAAGTGATGTGGAACAAAGAATAAGGATGACAGGTATTAATGACAGAAATTACACTAAGATAATAACATAATTACAAAACAGTACCACCAACTCAGACAAACTAGATCTAAGCATCGACAAGAAGGGACTATTACGATTTAAAAATAGACTTTACATACCCGATTGAACAGAATTAAAATTAACATTTTTGGACGAAGTGCATAAGAAACCATATTCTGGCCATCTAGGTTACCAGAAAATAATAACAACACTTAGAAAACTATTTTACTTGCCTAATATGAAGGGAAAAATAACTGAGTACTTGGCTAGGTGCCAAGATTGTCAGCAGGTTAAGGCCGAGCACCAGCATCCAGCCAACCTATTACAGCCATTACCAGTACCAGAATGGAAATGGGAGACAATATTGCTGGACTTTATAACAGGTTTTCCTAAAAATCAGAAACAGAATGATTGCATCATGGTTGTAATCGATAAACTCAGTAAGTCTGCACACTTTTTTCTTGTAAAGTCTACTTTTAAAGCTATAAACATTGCTGAAATATTCATGAAAGAAATTTTTAGACTGCATGGTATTTCTAAAATGGTGATTTTAGATAGGGACGTAAAATTAACATCTGCTTTTTGGAAGGAATTGTTTGCAGGGATAAATACTAATTTGAATTTCAGTACAAGTTATCATCCACAAATGGATGGACAAACTGAAAGGACAAAACTAATCGTAGAGGATATGCTCTGCATGTACGTAAGAACAAAACTGAGAAAGTGGGAGGACTACCTGGACTTGGTAGAATTTGCGTACAACAATGGGTACCAAACTTTTGCTAAGTTGAGACCTTTCTAAGTATTGTACAAAAGAAAGTGTACGACTCCAATTAGTTAGGATAACTCGGCTGACAAACTCATCGTTGGACCAAAGATGCTTTAAGAAATGGAGAACATGATAAGGAAGGTACAACAGAACTTGAAAGAAGCACAGGATAGACATAAGAGTTATGCAGATCATAAAAGAAGACACTTGGAATTTCAAGTGGGAGACCATGTTTATTTGAAGGTCAAAGTACGAAAGAGCTCGTTGAAGTTAGGGAACTGTGTGAAGATGGCACCCAGGTTTTGTGGGCCCTTTGAGATACTAGCTCGAATTGGACCCGTAGCATGCTAACTTCCACTTTCCGCTAATCTAAGAATTCATAATATATTTCATGTTTCTTTTTTAAAAAAATATATTCATGACCCTACTCATATGATTTATTGGAACTTGGTGTAGGTGGAACTCGAAGGCGAGTTCCAGGTGGAACCCCTGCGTATTCTGGACCGGAGAGAACTAACACTTTCAAACAGAGTCGTCTCTTAGGTAAAGGTGCAATGGAAGCACTTTAGTCCTGAGGAGGCCACTTGGAGTTGGAGGGAAATTTGTGGAAATATCATCCAATCCTATTCCAAGAAAGGAACGAACACTGAGGATATTATTTTACTGAAGGGGGAAAGGATGTGACATCCCCAAAAATAAAGTATTTTGAAATTTAAATTTGCTGGAAATTTATTCCGATTTTAGTAAATTCGAATTTGGAAAATTTTTTCCATTTATGGAAATTCCAAATTTTGAATTTGATAATTGTAATTAATTATTATGACTATTGGGAAAAGACTTGATTTGAACCAACTAACTATTTGACTATGACACTTGTATGAAAACATAATATTTTATATTGATTGCAGGAGGACAAATGGAACAACCATGTTAAATTTAGCTGACCATGACTCCATGAGTGGGGAATGTGTTGGAACTACCTCTAGGATGATTGTTACAAGTGGAAAATCAGTGATTTGGCCATTGGAAGCCCTTGGAAATTAGGGATTTAGAAAGCTGTGAAAATTCCCAAGGGAGGGAAAAAGACCTAGGAAAAATTGATAAATAACATATGTGAGGAGGAAGGACGCTGCCAACTGTGATGGGAAAAGAGACTATTGATTTTATTTACTGTTATGAACACTACTGAGTGAGTGTGAAGCAAGAGGAAAATGATGCAATTGAATACATTGTTGAGGAGGAGTCTTCCAAGTTTTCCCTCATGGATTCATGGTCAGGCTAGGGGGTGAATCGGGCAAGTAATTTTGGCTTCCTATTCCACGGTTGGGAGGAACATGGTTGTTCCCTTTGCCTTCCACAAACTGGTTCATATATGTTGATCTACTCCTTCTCTGTTTAAATAATCATTTATACTGATGAGATTTATATGTTAATTCTATATTGAAGTATTTCTATGGGAGAAATCTGTTGTATATTATCCCATTTCTATAATATGATAAACTGTAGGAACATAGTAGGATTATCTGTTATAGGAACAACACAAATACTATAATCAATGGAATGATAAAACAATTGAGGATCTTCGTCCGTGATAGAGGTAGAATAGAAACAACAGATTATATTACGAGCCACTTTGTATAGGGCATGACAAGAACAACATTATTGTATATGAAAGTATTAAACTAATCAAGCAGATTTTAATACGAATTTTCTAAGAGTTCTGCTTGTCATGAGATCATACACCTTTAAGTATTCAAAATTATGTAGTTAGACTATTGTTTAATGGGATAAAGCCGTAGAAAACAAAAAGGGATCCTCCGAGTTAACTATGCTTTGATGTGTAGACTAATTGTGTGTATGAATGAAACCAAGTTAGGTAGATATACCTGCATGTTTATATTTCTGTAGGTAAATATGTAGGATCATAGTACTTAACTGAGTTTTCCATTTATGTACATATTAAACCAGAATTAAGATGAAACTATACCTATGACAGTAATGCATTATATATATAGAGAGAAAGAGCTATAGGTATATACATAATTATAGGTGGACACAAGTAAATATGTTAATAGAAAGTTAAAACGAATTCCCTACAATAAGAATGGTATTATACACCTAAATACACGCACATAGCAGACAGTTAATATACCAATTGTTCTAGCAATCATGTAGATCCAACCATGCAATTAAAGTATAATTAAAATGACCTCATTTAGGAAGCGCTTTGGATTTAATTAATAGATATGTATCTATAAATTAAATGTGAAGATCTGACAACTTTGAAAATCTCAAACCCTTCTTAAATTTCCTCTATATAGGTTCCCCTAGTTGATCATAATGACCTAAGAAATGTTGAAGAATAAACAGGAACATAATGACTAAATATTTGTATATTTCTTTAATAAGCTATACAAAGTAATAACATTACTAAAGTATCAATGCATGACAAGAATACACATTCGAATAGGATTATATATACATTTGTATGAATATTTCTTGATACCTGTACAACAATTTGATACTCTAGGGTTCTTTTTCATTGAGATGTGATTTAAAAGGGATGTTGTCCTTTGGCAATATATAATTCCATGCAATGCATAAAATTTTAGACTGTACAGACAAAAAATACCGAAATACAGTAGAGGACAACATTAAAACTAAACCTTAGTGGAATTTTTGGAATACATAACGAGAGAAGATAAAATAGTATGCAAAATCGAAATAATATCCAAGGAAGGAATTGAGTCAGAATAACTGTCCATGAAGATGGTTGAATCCCATTTCAGAATTCATTCAATTACAAATCCATTACTCGGCAAGAATGACTATTTGTATTGCCACCCCAAAAGATTTTGGAGCTCTTAAACTATAACCCTATTCCAAATCATCTGACTCAGTGAGATCTCTGTCACCATGATGTTAACCCCACATTTACAATCGTATCAGTTCATAGAAAAACTAGAGCACACATTGGAGAGCAATGATTTGAAACCCGAGTACCTTGTATGCCTTTGATGAGCACCGACATCCCGAGTTGTACATAGTCGAAGTCCTTGCAAGGAATTTCAAACTTACATTAGCATTTTAGAATAGAAATAAGATGGTTGAAGTTTCTAACATAATAGAAAGAGTTTGAGTCATACTGGTACTTAACTCATGATTGAAGGTGAGGCATCTTTTCCCTTATCGCGTTTTGGCTTGATAGAGGTCCCTGGCTGAGGGGAGGATGGTCTCAAGTTCTCCTAATGAGTACCCTCGCAATAATAGGGTTCCATCATTAACATTTGTACCAATGGTGGATAAATCCGTTTGATATGAAATGAAATAATATAAATAGTACTAACACTTAAATTATGAATTTCATAAGACGAGCCATGGAAACAGGCCGAAGGGATCGTCAATCCAAGAAGTTGCAAAAGGAAAAAGAAAAAAAAAACCCAATATGATATGTCGTGGACATTTTTCTAACAAATCTACTTGAAAACCCCTGAAGTCGTAAATTTTAATTGTCTAGGGTTAGAATACATAGCCATCAGGGAAACATTTTATCTGTAAGAACCATAAGAGAGTCTCTTGGAAATTCAGTAATGGATCCATGCTTAGAAACAAAAAGAAAAAAAAGGGAAAATGCAACATAAATCGTAATACACAGTAGGAAACATTTCATCTTCATATTAAAACCCTGCGTGACTTCACAATAATGAAACACCGGGCCTCGAAACATATCAACGGAAAAAAAACTATAGAGCCTATAACGAAATGGCAAAACCTTGAGAGTAAAGTTTTTGAAAAGATGTGTGAATCCATTCTTAAATGAGGAAACAAGGAGGCGAGACATAGAATCCCTTTGAGGAAACATTGAGGACAAACACATAGAACAATCTAATTCTGGTGGCAAAACCATACAGAAAAGTTACAAGGAATAGTCTTATAGGGGTAGATTCAAATTACAGTCATAAAAAGATCTTTAAAGGGGAAGATTCAAATTACTGTCATAGTAAGACTTCCAATATGAGGGTTGTTCCATGATGATGGAAACCACAGTTCTCATGTAAATGACTAAGGACACAAGTGGTATCGCAAAACATACCAGGGAGGTGAATAGCGTCGACTGTTCCATCGGGTAACGCCCTCCATTTGAACAACCTTTCCTTTTGAGAAATGTTATTACACAAAGCCATTTTTTGGAGTATTTCACATTGACAATAGAAACACTCGGATCCCTAAAAGGAGCTCTACTACATCGATTAAATGTTGAAGGTATGATTGATGGTCATGCCATGTGATGGGGAAGATGTTTCGTGACTAGGTTGAAGGAATGGTCAGGTGAGACCATCGGAATTTAAGTACACAAAATATCCATTAATTTCAGGTGCAGAGCTTTAACTATTCTGACAAGTAAACCACTCTTCCCCACCAAGAAATTTGTGACATTAATGATAGTCCCGTCCTGATACTACTAGTGGAATACGTCCCCTCCAACCATTCATTGGAGTTAATTTTCATTCAATTGAGATTTCACTTAAGAAATCGTTTAGTTAAGAGTGAGTTATATGAGGGTTTTATTTTGGGAATCAGTACCCCAAGCTTTTGTGTTTTTGGAAACTGACAGGACACTAACCACGACTCCTGATAAAGAAATCTACTTTTAATGAGTCGAACCATACCAAATGATGCCAAGAATCTTATTTTAAACCTTGTATATTTTGAAAAGGGATATGTTCCTGACCCCATTACTTTATATATGTTGTATGAAATTTATTTCAAAGTGAAATAATTAGTAATGCGCGCAAGCATAGGAACTCATGTCCAAAGGAGAGGGATGGGCTATAAGACCTAAGTCTAGATACTACCTATATATATATATATATATATATATATATATATATAT
>JASDQU010014752.1:19396-53796 GCA_032191745.1 Picea mariana | reverse complement strand
GTGTGTGTGTGTGTGTGTGTGTATGTATGGTGGGAGTGGTTTGAGAGTGAAGGGGAATGATAGAATTATGGAAAAAATTATCCACATAAGTTTTTTTGTTCGAAGTAAACTAGACTGGTGTAATAATGTCTTTATGGACATAAATGAATCTTACCTCCTCTTGAATTCTAAGGTTAAAATGAAATTGAAATACATCATGGAATTTATTTCTTTTATGGTGAATTTGATCTTCATTACACTTCACTTCGCAAGGAATGAACATATGTACAGTCTTGAGTTAAGTACCTGTCCCTTCCTCATATTTATTTTGCTTATTCTCTTCAATTATAATATGATAGTATCCTAATCCTATCCTGGTTTATTTTGTATGTTGAACTCGTATGCCATGAATTCCACGAATGAAAAACGCCCATCTTGGAAAAGGTACTTTGGGTTCCACTCCAAAATTACTCTTCTTGCTGAGAAATTATTCTACAGTTTGAACCAGAGTCTCTTGTTCACTTACCTATGTTATAGACAGTTGATGTTATTTAAATATTCTTTGAAGGTTACCAGAACTTTATTTAGCATGTTTAACTCGACCTACACTCATATTTTACTTGGGAAGATTTATAAAGGCTTTGTATAACACATCGACCTACGAATCTACATGGATAAATTGATCATAACGTCCTTTGATTTTTGTTGTATCAGATCACCACTTTTGTTAATGTATACAATTATATATGTACAATAGGGACTCTTAAAATTACTTGTTTCATACCCTTTTAAGACTGTATGAGTCTCTCTTTACGTCACTAGTTGAAATTATATAAGATGAAGTGAGACTACATAATTCACCTGTTTTACTTTGATAAAATATTTTTCTCTTGGTTTCACTTATTTATTTTGTGAAATTATTTGTTTGTATGAAAAAATTTCAACAGTAGGTAAATCAAATAATCTACTATGGCCATGATGCACACACATACAAATTTCTATCTATATATAAATATATATATCCATTTCACATATAACACCTGAGAAAACAATATTAACAGATATTAAAAATAGTGAATAAATCCTCAAATATGTCAAGGCCATGAGGTGCACACACACACACACACACACACACACACACACACACACACACACACACACATATATATATATATATATATATCATCTTAGAAAAATATCAACAGATATTCTAAATAGTGGATAATCCACACATCTATCAAGGTGATGAGATGTACTTATACAAAATATCATATATATATATATATATAAGCATACCATCAACCATTTAACACTTCAGGAAATGAAAACACATAGTTAAGAGACATATCTGAACAATCGATGCTAGGAAAACAAATGAAACAACCACGTTCCACCCAACCATAGATACAAAAGTTCCAATTGAGCATCACTCTTTAGACACTATCTCTTAGAACAATTTCATAAAATTGTTTTCCTAACACTAGATGTGCTGATAACATCAAACAAATCCTCCTTCCCAACATACTAAGTAACATCCTTCCTCCCACATATGTTGTATTTATGTCATGCCTAGGCCTTTCCTTTCCTTTCCCTCCTTGGGAAATTCACATCTTTACAAATCCCTAATTTCTAGGGGCTGCTAGTGACAAAAATCAAATTCTGACACTTGTAAAAACCAGCTATGAGTTAACTCAAACTTGTTCCCCACTCAAGGAGTCATAGTTAGCTATTTTTAACCTAGCTATTCCATTTTCATTCCAACATTTAATTTATTAAAAATTTTGTCTCATACATGTGTACATCAAAAAGGGACAGCTGGAAAATCAAACCTTTGTTCAATAGTCATAAAAATAATAATTACATATCTTCATAAATCTAAATTCGAATTTCCATAAATGGAAATTTATTTTTGAACGCAACTTTGAAAATATTTATTTTTTTGAATAATTTGAGGATATCACAATAATTCCCTAAGGTCCAAGGAAAAATCCCTTTGGACCTTAGGCTAACCAGAAGAGAAAATTTACCATGACCAAAATACAAACATGACATTATATAGTAGACATATATAGAAACAAGAAATTTGTCATGGAAAATGTTACAGATACATTTATACATAGTTGGCGAAATAACGTTTACACACAACTGTGAACTAATGACTCGGACAATAAAATTATGAGAAATAAGAATGAGTAAAGAGGATTTAATAATATCTTACGAGTTAGGGATGACACGGAACAACCAATTGCAAGCCAATGATGCTATGAATTCCCTGGCTCTCGTGCAAATAATTCCACCGTAAATTAAATAAGGTTTTGTAGAATCAAAATTAGATACTGTAAATCAAGGAACTCTCAAAAGATATGGGAGGGTCCTATAAAAACTTAAAATATCTTAGGATCAACGCAGAGCAGAGAAAACATAATTGAGAAGTGTGAAATGATCCAAGTTAGGGAGACGTCTAAAGGGTTAAGGATCCGGTAAGAAAACCCTAACACTTGGAAGCGATATGATTCTAGACATATACTTCCTCAACACAACTATTGAGAAAATATCCCAGTATACTTCCTCAACACAATACTGGGAAAGAAAGGGAGAGGGTAGAAAAAAAGTCTATAGAGGCATTCCATTTGGCATGGACTCATAACATCCTACATATAAAATGAAATCAAACTGTGTATCAGACAAAATGGATATATAATTATGAGTATAAGCATGATGAATATGACAAAAGGAAGAATATCCATTATATAGAGATCCTTTCTGCAACAGATAAATATTTTCTTAAACAATGAACAATGATTTAATGGGAAAGCTACAACAGATCCTTTGTTGCTCATGAATCCATCAATCAATGATAGTTATGATCCTCAAAACCTGTAATATATCCAATCAAAAATATAAAAAATAAATGGAAAAACACAAAAGACAATCTGATAACACCTCTCATGAATATTTAATGGCAGAAAAGGTCATTACAAAAGGACCCTCATGCTTACAAATGAGCAACTAAAACTTCTCCTCCAACTCTCTCCTTTCTTGGCTCATGAATACAACCCCTTTTCTCATCCAAAACTCTTTAATTTATAGTGAATAATATCTATATACCCTAAGGATGTTGAAACCAAGGAGTTACATAGGATCCTCCTCCATTTAGGAGTATTGTTACAAAAGCCTAACAAATTCCTATTTTTTGGGGGATTTTTTTCTATGATGATAGATGCCTTTGGAAACAGGTCATCCTAATTGAGATGGAGATGTAACACATGTCCCTCATTTCCAAAAATCTCCTAGGATACCATTCGAACCTTCCTTAACAGGTGTAAACCTCCAAACAAGGAGAATATTTAACAACTATGCAAAACAAAGAGTTTGAAGTGCCAATTTGCAACACATTAGTGTTTTAATGGTATATATCAAATGAAAAATTGAGTTAGGATGAAATTTGGAAAGAGAGTAAATGACATTATCATGATCGTCCTCAAAGAATTCTAGAAAAAACCCACATCACCATTTTTTATTTATGATCAAATATGTAAAATAACATCCTACAGGAAATGAGTTCATAGTGCCCTTATCTACTAGTTCGCAGCCCCAAAAGGAAAAAAATCCAAAATAACTTTCTTGAACTTCAAACAAGATGCAAACCCTCATGGAGTACCTGATGTTCCTAAGGCTGTTTTGGATGTTCATAATTCCAAACGTGAGTGCCTGCAACCTATCCAAGCTACAATGCTCCTCCTTAACTAGTTCGCAATGCTCGTTCGCACGGACAAATCAAATATAGCTTGCCCACTTCGATGAGGCTATTAGTTGATGGTATGGTATGATCCTTGGAGAAATGGTTAAGTGTAGGGTCTGAAAAATATAAATCCACCTTTACATGATCAATCTTATGTGTTAACACATCCAATAAAGCATTCTCGCTATCGATTCAGTTTTATGATTTAGGTCGATTGTAAAATCCAATTCCCTTTCGGGTGGAAAATCGGTAACTCTTATGGAAACACGCCAACAAACTCTCATACTACCAGAACGTTCTCTAATACTTATGCCTCACCCCTTTAATTTAGCACTAAGATTGCATATAACTTACATCCCTTGCACATGCTCTTTCGCAACTATAATGAAGAAATGAATATCAAGGACACTCCCAACGTATGAGGCATTAGGATCCTCACCTTCACACGAATGTTTAAGTTAAGGCAAACACATTGTTGTTGAACTTTCTCTTCTCATTGTTCAGATGTGGTGCATACCTAAGCAGCTCCATGAATCAAGGCTCATACTTTGGCATCGTACGACCACACTTTCGTAAGGCATTGAACTCATTGATCTGGCACTCAATGAATTCCTATAATAAATACCTCTACTGGAACCATTTCTCGAATAGTTCCCATGACACATATTCGACGATCATCTTTAGTTGGGGTAGGAGCGACTTCCACCATAGAAGAATGCTCCCCTTCAGCTGAAATTCTGCCATGCATACCTTCATTCTGGAGGTGTAGTCACAAAGTGCAAAGAACATCTCCATGATCTCCAACTATGCCTCAATGACTGAGTCGTCTATGGCACCCATGAACCGGAGATATTTCACCTTCGTGAGTTCTATATGAATGCTACAAGTACCAGCTAGAGTGCATTACAAACCCTCATTGGGTACAAGCGCCCCAGACTCATCTCTATCTACTTGGTTAATCATGGCCTCTGACATTCTCTGAAAGGATCTCATAAAACCAACCACACCCCCCACAACAATATGCTCATGTCCAATGGCTTGTTCTTCTCCTTGGAGGTTATACCCCTCTGGCATGGATGCTACTGGAGGTGTTGCACCTTCTCCCTAGCACAACGTCGTCTACCTCGATGGGGTCCTCTAACCGTGATTACCGGCATGGACATATTTAAATTTTAAGTAGAGATAATTTATTAATGAAGTGTTTAACTAGTGGAATGATTAATGATCCCAAGTCGTGGGGTTGAACCTTCTCTCATACTATGTGTAAAAACCCCTTCGTTATGACAACAAATAATGATGTACAACCCGTAATTTTTTTTTTTAATAGAAATTTACAAATCATTGCAATCATAATTCATAGCAACACAAATCAACACGTCATCATAATTAAAATGACACATGATCAACACATAAACATAAATAGCGACATAGTTCAACACATCGCAATCAACTGAAGCTAAGTACAAATCATGATCAACCATGTTATTGAATATTAAAATAACTACCCGCCCAACCTACCCAACATGGTTAGGACCTCAAGGACACATAAGAAACTCTCAAGCGCATGATTCATTTGATTGATTTTGACCACTTAAGGTCTCAGGGTTGGCGACTTTTATGGGGAACAAGGAGGTGTCTAATTCCCATAATCAATCATGACTCATAACTCTAGACTAGATTATCAATCATATGACAACATTATTGCATGGCTCAAGAGAAATCTAACTACTAATTCAAACATACATCAACAATATTAATGACGCAATAGTAATCTTCTTACTAAATCAATCATATCTCAATCATCAATATTCATGGGGCCACAAAAGATTTTACTACAAACATACATCAATTTAATGGGTACAAAAGCCAACTGAGAAACATTCTAACAATATTGCATCTACAAATGACACATCTCAATAAAACTAACACAGTTAACATTTATAATGAATTCCAACAATGATACAACTATAATATCATGTATAAAGTTTATTAATGCAATTTCCAACTTAGAAGTATTTCATCGACCATCCAATTAAAATAACATACAACAATTTATTAATGCAATTACCATCTATGGCTACAATCAAGGAAGTATTTATGGATCGTTCTCACCAACAAGACATGAACACCATTTACATAACAGATTCTACACCACACCCCTTTAATTCTACTCTAGCACATTAATTCCATTATCATTTAGAGAAGAAATGACCATATAGAGATAACCCCTAAAAATAAATAAATCCTTCCATAAAGTAACACAATTCTCACTAGGCCATAAGACCTACATGGAAGAACAAGAATGATGCCATACTTAATAAACTTCAAGCAAAGAATGATGCCACACTTAATAAACTTCAAGCAATGGTTAAGTGCAATGGAGTATGAAAATAAACATAAGGATAATAAACCATTAAGCATAGTATCTTCTATAAGTTTTTTCTTCAAGTCATCATAAGGAAGTTTTGCAAGGGTAAATAGGGTAAGTACCCCTTTTAAGTGTTCAACTTTTTGCTTCTAGAAACCCCTAAAACCCCTACACTAGCTCATCTATACCATCTTTTCTTATGAAATCCCTTAAGAATACATATAAAATTCAATGTTAAATTACATATTCATTTAAGAGTCCTACAAGAAGGTCCATTCTTCTTTAAGAAAACATAAGGTTTTACCTACATATTTTACTTCCATTTATAGGGACCATAAGAAAATCTGAAATCTTCCTTAAGTGAAGCATAAGATATAATACTATTATTGGATCTTTATGAAAATTTCAAGAAAAATCAACACAAAAGCCAATAAGGAATCAATGCTTTTCATATCACATAATTTAAGGTTATCCATATTAATTTATTTTATAAGGCCTCAACTACCTTCATATCTCAAGGTAAGACTTATAAAAGATCGAGATATTAACCAATGGATAAGACCTCATATTCTAATCTACAATCTATTGGGAAAAGAGAGAAGGCAACAATCATATCTAATCCATAAACAAGAACTCCATCGGTGACTTAAAATTCCATCAATGAATTGAGGGAGACCCAAGGTCTTAATAAGAAGGGACACAACAATTAACTTACTGTTCCATTATAGGAATTAAGGAGGACCAAATTTAATAAGCAGAAAACAAGGTAAGCTTAGTTCCAAAATTGATATGAACTGCACATTCGACAACTAAAAACTATGTTTCGAGCATTCCATTGCTTCTACCATCAAGCCTAAAACCAATCCTTGAATTGCCATCGGTGCTTACCTTTCCACCAATACGTGTTCTCCCTTCCCAAAGGAAGAACCATAGCGCCTTGTTAAGCTATCACTAGAAAAGGTGTCAATCTACAAGCAAATTAGTGTTGGAGATAAAACCGTCGAACTGCAATAAAATTACGTCTGTTGTAGCCAACTACTGAGGGAACAGACTAAAATTTGTAGAGGCATAACATACCCTTTCATGTTCATAAAAAAACTGTTACCATCTTAATACAACAGACAAGGAGATAACCGTCCCTTACTTCCAAGGAAGCATTGTAGTAATTGTGTCCTTGAATGATGATCAACAGTTAAACCAGAATACTGATTAGACAGGGATTCGGCTTAGACTAGGTACCGAAAATGTGTGGATAAGGCAACAAGTTTCTAGGGACACGTAACAATTTGATTTCCACAAACTATAATAGTGACACACCGAACACAGGCCCTTATGCCCTGGTAAAAGTTTCTAGAAGAACGAAACTGGATAATTCTTGTGCTAGATAGTCGACTCCCAGTGGTTATTATTTTTCTTGGGGTTAGCCTAAGAAAAATACGTTAAGAAGCCTAACCCAACGCACCATGGAGAGATATCAAATGGACTGAAATCCGAAGACAGAAAGGCAACGTTACATAGAACGTGCCAGCTAGAGAACTTAGCAGAAATTAAAAAGAATGGCAACTAGAACTCAAACTATAATTTATCCCTAGCATGCAGAGGGAAGGGAACACAACTAGTCTTTGGTCACAACACATGACATAGATAATGGTGAGCGCACACACAATCACAACATTTCACAAGTGCTACAATTGAGTTGAATTCCTGAAGCCACCATATGCCAACGATTTCAGGTTCCAATACCCCGAAATTCACCGCTAGTATCAATCAAGGTGGCTCCTTCAAGCAATTTGGAAAACTACTCGTATTCGGGAAAATACCATAATATTGAGACATTCGAAATACCTCAGGGTTAAACGAGTTTCACAATTCTACGTTTTCCCTTACAATAAAATAAAAACCCTGCACCAAAAATAATTTCTCTTAGCAATCATCTCGGTTAATTTATTTAGCCAACGGGGTAGGTGAATGGGCAAGACAAGTTCGTAGCCTCCTGTTTAGAACTTATTATCATTCAATCAGAATATGATATATGCAAGTAGGAACGAAAATTAGATTGCAATTATAATTAAGATCACATGAACTTCAAGAATCCATGTTCAATTAGAACAATTTCGCTTCATAGAACATTGCATCAAGTGACAATTAAACTGAATTTCAACAATACTCCGTTTGGTGCTACAAGATCATATCTATATCCATAGAAATAAGAATACCATTAATCAATATCGACTCCACTATAAGCATTCAAATTTATAAAAAATTAACCATAATGCAATTAAATAGCTAGCAAGTAAAATACCGTAACCGATCATGAAGAAGTTGAAAATGTGCTTTAGTGATGGAATTCCCACTGACCTCCCACTTTGTAATCGATGATACTTCACTGATACCTCCCATCCAAACGTTAGGGGTACTCTTCTTCCCCTTATCCCCTGAGCCGCAATGGTGTCACGCACACACACAACCAAAACTCTTTTAGCTCCTTTTTGCATCATAGCATTACTCATAACCATTGTGCTCATTTTTCCATCTGTTTCCTTACACTTGCCACCCTTTCCCCAACTTTCACAAGTAAATTCCTCAATTTATTTTAATTAAAATCAATTTCACTCACCTTTCCTAAAAACACTTTTTAAATCACTCCTAGTCTCTTTATTCCCCTTATTCCTAATTAATGACTGACGCCTTACTAAATCTGCATTGAGTTAAAATACGTTTCTTCTTTATTTAAACTAGTGTTAACTAGAATTTAGATTCATTTCTATGCATACACATTCTCTCATCTTTGTTTCTTTCTTATTTTAAAAACTCCCTTTTAATATTTTCTTACACAAATGTGTCTTAAATCAAATCATTAGAATTACTTCATTTTACTTGATTCTTGTATTTATTTACCTCATTCTCCTTTTGATTTAGTTATTAATTTCAATTAAGCCTTTTTACAAAACTTAGACTTAGGCTTAATTAAATTTTATTTGAAAAGTCTTAGACTCTTATAGGGATTTATTGTAGTGACCAGGATTTCATTAAAACTACCATGAATTAAAACAGAGCGGAAATTTTGAAATTTACTAAAAATTCGCTTACTCTAGCATATTCACTCCCAGATTTTGATAAATAAAATAACATTTTTATAACAATATGCATAACAATTTAAATTTACATAACAATTTGCATAACAGGTTAAATACCTYGTTCTGATGCTGTCTCCCTTCGCTTGAACCAATCCGCAGCAGCTTGCTCCTTACGACACCCCAAAACCAGCCACCCTACTGACCAGTACGCCTGGCCCTAGGACATCTATGGACATCCTAGCCCTCCGAGCCCAAAACCCCTCAGCCCCGGTGCACTGTAAATCCCACTGTCTCCACTATTAACTAACTCTGTCCCAATGCTCCCAAAATCTCCTCCCGTAGACTGCATGAAAATGAATCCCCCCAAAATGAATCCTCCTCCTTCCCTTATGCCTCCTTCACCGCCTTCACACCTTTACTCTCCACCAAACACCTTATCTCTTTATTAATGCTCCATCCATCATTTATTTCATATTAATGATCTTATCCTTTAATTAATGTTCTCTTTTACGTATGGGTTACGTTATCCCTCATGGGATACGTAACCCAATTAACCTTATATTTTATTTTTTCCCCCATTTGTTTAATACATAATTAATCAATTACTTAATTAATAATCAATTAATCACTAACCATTAGTTTAATACTTAATCATTTAATGTTTCATTTAATAATAAATCATTCATTAACCCTTAATCAAGGAGTTAATCATACTTCATCTAATTATAATCAAAATGATTAATTAATAACGTATAATTAATTAAGGTTATATAATAATTAATCATAATTTAGCTAATGTTTAGGATTATTTATGAAATTATTCATATTAATAAGAAAAGGGTCATTACATTTATAATTAACAATTTATTCATTAATTAATGATTTTAAATCTCACAATATCAAATTCATTTATCGTTTTCTAGGCCACCTAGATTTGTTGACTCAAGATTTTTTTTAAGTCATGCGACATGCCCTTCAAGACACACTTTTGAGCATCCAAGGGTGTCACTCGCCTTTTGATTGGGTTTGATAGGTGTCCAACCCTTGGAGTCAACAGTTTATTCGAGCAACCTTGTGAGAGACTAAGGGATTATAGGGAATAAGGACCTTGCCTTATTGTGCACCCCTTAGAAATCTTCGTGAGGACTGTCTCAGTTTTCCATGATGACATCTTGGACCTCATGAACTATTTAATGGTTAACCTATTGTTCAAGCCATGACGAGAGTGCTAGTAGGATGTGACAACGACTCTTCCACACCTCTCCCTCAATATCTGGTCTATGTGCATGTCTCCTTTACTCCTTATGTGTGTTAGATTAGCAAGCAATCATGAGTCTGCATCCATCAACAAAACATTGTCAATGATCCATATATAAAATCATACTATAATTTATCATATGTCACATATGCAATAATGAAATACTCAAACCAATACAATCCACTCCCTGTCTCAATCCTGAGTCCAATGACGTCCATCGATGCCCTTGGCATCCACAATCCATCAACTATCCTGCACACTCAGAGAAACTCATAACAAATAACATAAAAATCATAATCCATCAACATCATCAAAAGAATCCATAAGCGAAAAAAATAACCATGTACTATAACACGATCACTTGCACACAAGTGTCCTCAAAGAATAAGTAAATAACATGTGCTCGCAAAAGCGGGATGTTACAGTAACAGTCAATATGGAAACAAATAGAACAATAATGTTCCACCCAACGGTAGATGTAGAACATCCAAACTTACTTGTTTTCATCACCCCCTAGCTTGACCATGACTTTATAAGGACAAACTGAGCTTCGCTCCTTAGCCATCATCTTTCGATATTGTTCAAAAAATAATTTTCTAACACTATTCGTGCTCACACAACAATTAATCATTTCCACAACATCTTAAGTAGTCTTTCCTCCCACATATGTTGTCTATATCATTTTTCATTTTCCTATGCATTTTCTTCAATCCATTTCTCTTTGGAAATTCACAATTTTTCAAATAATTGTTTTGTGACACTTGTAAAAATCAAATCCTAATTAAGTCAAACATATTCCCCACTCATAAAGTTATAGTCAACTATTTTTAATTTCATTGTTCCACTTATTTCTTGTATTAAATATATCAAATATACTTTCAATAACCATGATTTTTTTTAAGTAACATTAAAATAAAACATTTTTAATCCTTGAAGATGTGACATGTTTGTTTGTTTATTTTACTGCCTACTTGCCCAGCGCTCAGGTCAGAATCTATGTAAATGCAAAAGTCACTTCATCCTTTTCATTCTGGCATTATTCTCCCATCTTCAATGGTTCGCACTTTACCGACCATTTCTCCCTTATCCACAATCTCCAGCGTAAACAGTAAGGATCATGTACTCTTTAGAATACCCAGAGGAATCTTACATTGCACAATGCATAGTATATTTTTTATCACGTTTCAATTATTACGTAAAAGGCTTACACCTATTAATAATAGGCAAATTTAATAGAAATTTAATGCTAAATAGCTGCTGTGCTAGTTATAAGAATATATGCCATATTGTCTTCGCGCACATCATCTTATGATAAAAATGTACGCTGCATAGTCTTAGTCAACATCGACATCGAATATGGTCTCAACTTTTACATTATTAGGTTACTGATGTAATGGACAATAACACAGAGACATCGAGAAATCCCAGATGAAGCAAGAGATTCCAACGAGAACGGATGAATTAATAAGACGAAGAAACAATTTGCCGGTGTTTAAAATGTGTTCCCCGCAGCCACTACACCAAGCATAAGGAGTAGGGTTTTCAGATTACATAGTAAGCAGGTTTGGGTTAAAATGTTAAAAACTACATTATTTACCATGATTATTAACTAGCACAGTGGATTCACGGCTAGGGAATGTCGAAAGGTATCAGCCACTGATAACACTCTCCATACAGTAAAAATTCTTCAGCTTAGTAAAATTTTCGAGTTAAGTGAAAAAAAATCAACAAGAAGGTTGTTGAGTGAATACTATATATTTTTATTCTCTTTAATCATTTGAACGTGGCAATTATGTATTTTTTATAGTAAATTTATAATGTGATTAGGTAAATATAAAAAAGTAAACATGTTAAGGGATGCATTCATAAGTGTAAGGAAGTTATGAACAATAAATCTGACCCATTGATTTTGGAGGAGGACTAAGAATATGCCAACATCTTCAATGCTTAGCCATCAAATTAAAATTTAAGATTAAAAAATCATTAATTGTACCCATTATCAATAAGTGGATGCCTTTCAGCATAATTAATATATGAATTTTAAAGGATGAGACACATGTCATACACAAAGTTTAAAAAAATACCACACTCTAAATTTGTTTTCAGTGAGTAAAAGGTCCCATTACTATACTAAAAGGTCCCACTACTATACTACTAAATCATAACCTAACCACCGAGAGCTAGTGCACTGTTATACTTATTGTACAACATCAAAGAATAAACATTGCATAATCTAATCTTAAGATCATTTTAGATGAGTATCCTTATCATTTATCTAAATTATTTATTAAACCTAGGTTTAATATAGGCAATAGGATGAGAAACTAACATTGTAAGTATTTTTGGTTCATTGAATAAAAAATAGACTAAAATGGTAATTTTTGATGAAAATCAATTAAACTCTTTTTGTTTATGACTTGACACACGTTGCACTTAAAATCTCTTTAGCCGTGACATATCGCATTGCGAAAGTTTATATATGTCAAGATATCCCATCACAACACAATTTCTATTTGTGTGACATATAACATCACAACACAGTCTCTATGATATGTCAAACTTCCTTAAATTTTCAATTTTCTTTTAGGTGCAATACACTCCAAGAAAGGTTTTTATGGTATGGATCATCCCAAAGTTTTAAAGGTGTGTATGATAAAAACTTTAACGAAGAGCACATATAATACAAAAAGATTTTAAAAGAAGTGCAATACATATAACATCTCACACCCAAAACTAATTGATGTGTGATAAAAAAGTCTGAAATGCATATCATGAAAGTTAGAAGGCATGTGACATATCGTGTTTCATGCCAAAAGTATTTTTAGGTGCAATACACAAGTTTTAAAAGAATGTCATACTCTAAATATTTTTTAGTGTAGTTAAAAGTCTCACTACTATACTATTAAAGCATGACCCGACCACCAATAGCTAGTGAATATTATTATACTTATTGTACAACGACAAAAGAACACACTACAAAAGATAACCTTAAAATCACTTTGCATGAGTATCATAGTTAAATATATGATTGGATGTTCTAAAATACTCTACATAACTTAAGATGYAGAGAGTATACTACCTATCCACATCCTTGTCATTTATCTAAATTATTTATTAAATTTTGGTTTTATACAAGCAGTGAGATGAGTGGCCAGCTCAACAGGATGGGGTGTAAACGAGTGATGCCATGATTGCATGCGTATCATTCCAAGAACACTCATGGCATGCTAAGTATCATGGTCGCTAGTCGTGAGGGAAGAAGGATGGATAGGATAGGGAGAGGTAGGACCATCTGCATACCTTCTTTTGAACAAATTATGATTAATGGTGGTGTAGAGGAGTGATACATCACCATTTTGAAATTTCCCTCAATATAGTACTCGATAGTTAATTCCAAATAAATCTCTTATTCAATAAAAGAACATCTAAGTTATCAACTAAACATTATAGTGGAAGAATAAATAAGGAAACCAAAACTCTCATGCACGAGAAACAAATATATTCTACCCATCAACTAAGCTTATAGCTAAAAGAAATTAAAATCTTACAAGGGCTCCCATACTGGGAAAATGGCCCAAATAGAAAAGAGACAAAGTACATATGCACCTGACTAGTTGATATTGCCAAACCTATTGTACACCTGACTAGTTGATACTGCCAAACCTATTGTACACTCTTGTATGAAAACAACATGCTTGTTATCCTAATACCCACATTGNATTATAGTGGAAGAATAAATAAGGAAACCAAAACTCTCATGCACGAGAAACAAATATATTCTACCCATCAACTAAGCTTATAGCTAAAAGAAATTAAAATCTTACAAGGGCTCCCATACTAGGAAAATGGCCCAAATAGAAAAGAGACAAAGTACATCTGCACCTGACTAGTTGATATTGCCAAACCTATTGTACACCTGACTAGTTGATACTGCCAAACCTATTGTACACTCTTGTATGAAAACAACATGCTTGTTATCCTAATACCCACATTGCTCTGTGATATCTACATGGTTATTATGTTGAAATCCACGTTGTTCTGCACAACCTGTACTAGAATATGCGCATTGTCTATAGAGGCCAATCCTTTTGTTGTATGACTAATTTGTCTCTTCCTTTGGCCTATATATATATATGGAAATCCTTCTCCACCTATCCAATA
Organism: Picea mariana; assembly: GCA_032191745.1. Taxonomy (NCBI): domain Eukaryota; kingdom Viridiplantae; phylum Streptophyta; class Pinopsida; order Pinales; family Pinaceae; genus Picea; species Picea mariana. The sequence continues at coordinate 39,211 of JASDQU010014752.1, read as the reverse complement.
GCTATTTGAATCACAATCATTCCTAATCCAATAACTTGAGCAAAATTCCTTCTCTACTCTGTATTAATGTATCATATGTCTTCATCTTTCACTGTAGACTTTATTTTATAAGATTGAGATATTAACTAAACCCAATATCCAAAGTGATTGATGATTGAGATTACCTATAACCTCATTTGATATCAATGGATAAGATTTAATTCATTAACTCTAATTACAACATTTCTTTAATAACTCAACTAATTAATAAAATCACTTTATTTTAGTAATTCATTTAATTAAAGTAAAGTCTCAAGGTAAAAGGATTTGGATGATTTCTACATGTATAGACACTTTGACATGTGTGCACATACTTATCCTATGCTACTAAACATCAACAAACCCTCTTAGAGAGGAAGGTATTTCTCAAAGAACCACCTAGAAATGGTTCTCCCTCCGACCCTAGCTCAATGCCACACACATCAGTCTCCTCAGTGGCATCCCTCCAATCACGTTGGTCATCTTATTCCCTAATACAAGAAGTCATAAAATCAATGACACTATTTATCAATGCCGCAAGTTTTAGAAAATTCTTCAAAGTCCTCTCCTAGGGGCTTCATGTTGCATAGCATCCATCAATGTCATGTCATACCAAATCAGTCTCCTAAAATAATTGGAAGGGTCTAACTCCATATTTCCATCAGAAGGTTCACTCCCCACAATGGATGTTTGTGAACTCTACTCATCCTTTGGTTGTTCACCCCTCATATCCTTCTTCTCCTCATCCTATTTCATTGGCATCGATACATGATCCAAGATCCCTTGTGAACCTCTTAGAGGATTGACTTGTAACCTGTATAACATTCCCTCTTTGACAAAAACAATTAGTGTTGTGGCAGGGATAACTTCCTCTAAACATATGACTACTTCCCCTCTCTTAAAATCAACAGAAAAATCCTTGTCATCCAAAACTAAAATCGAGAACAAGTTATTCTTTAGTTATGGTACATACAACACATGTTCCACCTCTAGAAAACCTATTGAATTGAGTTGGAACCTGATCGTACCAACTCCTTCTACATCACACTTGACATGAGTGTCAAGCTCCACATGTATACCTGAGTACATCACTAACCAACTCATGAAAAACTCATGTGTTCCCATCATATGATGAGAAGCACCACTATCCAAGTACCACAAACTCCTTCAGCTGGTTCTACTAGAGAGGTAGGAGAACATTGATAATTCCTTCTCAAACATTATTGAAAATTAATCTATATTTTTTTATATAGATGTTGTTGTCTATGTCTTCCCTTTTCCCTTCTTCTCCAGACACTATGATGCATAGTTCCTATACTTGTGGAACGCAAAGTACTTGATTTACTCAAGTCCTTCTTACCTAGATGTGAGGTTGAATCCTTATTGTTACCCTTGGAAACATTTCCTTTTCCCTTTCTTGTATTACTAATAAAGGCCAAGTTATTCTCCTCTTCATGTCCCTTCTTTCCTACTTTATACTCCTCATGAGTCTCTTCCTTGATGCAAGCATCCCAAAAACTCTACCAATATGGGAGATGTTCCCAAGCACAGACTCCCTTAAAAAATGGTTCCCAAGACTCCTAAAGACCATTCAATGCCACATTCATGAGCTCTGTAGCCTCTATTTTCTCCCATATGGTTGCAATATGATCACACACCTACGTGATCCTCATGAAATAGTTGGTAAAATTTTCAGATCTAGACATCTTCACCTATCTAAGTTTATTGATTAACACCATATTCTTATTCATGTTAGTGAATTGGAATAAACCTACCAAGGTATCAAACATCTCTTTGATTGTCTTCTTCTAGGATAAGTGAGGAATTATATGACCCTTCACTGAATACAAGAGTACTATTTTGTATTTAATATGGTTCTTCTGGTCAACTACCAAATCTGTAGGATCTATTATTGGAGCAACTACTTTGTCCACTAACTCCCAAAGGTCATACTCCTTAAATGCCAAAGTAACTCTTTATTTTAAAGATAGGAAGTTGTATGTTCCATCCAATATGTCTTCAACTCTCAAATGTACTACTTTCATCCTTTAGGCTAGATAAATTGCCTTGGAAATAACCTACTATTGAAATTGTTTGTGTACTGACCTCTATGGCCTCTACTTGTTCTAACTACATGACCTGTAGGATAATGCTTGCATTATTATGTATGAACCATATGTTGATACTTACGTTGTTTCTAAGTGACAGGTATAATTATACCCACATTGTTACCATCCAACCCGTAACTCAATACCCACGCTATTTTTACCCTTGTTTCAAAAATACATGCATTGCCCTTAGGGATCGACCCAACTGTAGTATATTTGTTTCCCTAATATATGTCCTTCAAGTTATTCATGTTTTTTATGGATCTTCTAATATCTCTTGCATATCTAATAGATATAACATCCCCTCTTATGGATCTGAGATATGTCTTCCTCTTAGAGAGACTGTTTTGATACTATGTTGAAATTTCCCTCAACCCAACACTAGACAGTTAATTCCAAATAAATTACTTATTCAATAAAAGAACAACTGAGTTACCAACCAAAAGTTACAATGGAATCATAAATAAGGTGCAATAAAAAATATCATGCAAAAGACACAAATATATCCTTCCCATCAATTAATGTTATCATTCAAATAACTTCAAACCTCGCTAGGAATGTCATACTACGAAAATGGCCAAAATAGAAAAGAGACAAAGTACATATGCACTTGAGTAGATGATATAATTCTAAACCTATTTTATGTTCTTTTACATCAACAACATGATTGTTACCCTAATACACGTGCTTCTTTACGCTATATTCATGACCATTATGATGAAACCTGTGCTTTTGTGCGTGACTTGTACCAAAATACCTGCATTGCTCGTGAAGACCAATGCTTTTAATTTACAACTTATCTATCTCTTTAATCCTTTGGCCTAGATATATATATGGAATTCTTTCTCCACCTATTAAATATCTCTTTGAATCACAATCCCTCATGATCCAATACTCTGAGAAAAAATCCTTCCCTATTATGTATCAATGTATCATGTGTCTTCCTCCTTCACCCTAGCATTGCTTTTATAAGATTGAGTTATGACCTAACCCTAATATCCAAAGTGATTGATGGTTGAGATTACTTCTCACCTCACTTGAGATCCATGGATACTATTTAATTCACTAATGTTAATTAAATCATTTCTTTAAATAGAAGTTAACTAATTAATAAAATCACTTTACCTTAATATTTCCTTTAATGAAAGTAAATTCTCAAGGTAGAAGGCTTTGGACGATATCCACATGTCTAGACACTTAGACCTCTCTAGAAATAAATGTCTGATGCTACCAAACATCAACAGAAAAGACATCTGGTTTAATTTACAGGACTACTTCTTTGAGTTAAGAAAGGACAGAGGAGATGTGACATGATAATTATAAATTGAGGGGAAGTGGGGGTGAATTCAAAATGATGAATACTATGGAATATGATATGATATTATTTTAGTTTTTCGGTATGGTTTTGAAACCTTTTTGTGGATTCTCCAAAGAATAATATGGCATCAATGAGGTAGCATGCCTTTTAGGGAAAGAGAGCAATTGGTTCTTCAAGTTTCAGGTATCCCTCCTCATTTGTCTTCATGTCTTATATGTGTTTATAATTCTCTTCCTTTGGGTTGCATATGGGTAAGGTATCATTTTTTGAAACAAAGGGAGAGAATGGGAGGGTTAGTTCTGACTAGGATAGATTTGAGTGTGGCACCTATCCCTAATTTTCTCCTTTCTCTTGGTATCTCTTTATTCTTGATTGGGGTGTTGTTTTGGTTTGGAAAATTTCTTATTCTCTATATGTGTTTGTTTTCTGTATATAGTATGGTTAAGGGATCTAGTAAAGGGGGAAATGAAAGGAGATCCAAATATCACGGGGGGGAGGAAAATTTGATTTCAGTATTAGAATTTTAGTTTCTTAGGTGACAAACAATCCAAGAAAAGGAAAATTCATCGACGAATCAATCGGTTAAGAAAGAACCTAGGACATTCCTATTGTTATTGAAGAAGATGCATAGTCTCCAAAGGTAGTTTAGGAGGAAGATTGGGATAATAAGATGATTCTTGAAGTGGTAGAGGAGGAGAATTCCCATTCTCCAAATGCTTTTCTAGTCTTCTTATGTTTTCTTTAATATTTTTTGGTCTCATGAATAGTTAGATAAATTTACCTCAATTAATGTTGTATAATGTTTATAATTTGGGGACAGATACAATAATGGAATGCCTCATAACTAATGATGATATTTAAATCAATGGGGATCTAGTTTACTTTTAGACAGGTCCCCTAATTGTAATTTTGTAGAAAATCATTTTTTTATATAATGTATAATATTAGTAGTGTGTTTTTAGCTTTAAAAAAAAGATGAGTGGCCAACTTAAGTCTTTTTGTCCGAGTGAAATGAAAAGGACACTAAAATAGTGTTTTTTTATGAAAATAAATCAAAATCATTTTTTCTGTGACATAACACATATCACACCTAAAAATATTGTTAGCCACAACCTATCTCACTGTGAAAAATGGCATGTCAAAGATAATCATGGTCTCTCATGATGTGTTACTGGAAATACAAACATAGAAAACAACATTTTGTTAACTTGGAGGGATTATTTAGGATCCTTTTATGATGAATTTAAATATGGTGTAAAAAGATGAAATGTAGGAAATTGAATTGGATTTTGAAATATAAAACTTGTAGTCATAGAAATTATGAATGAATACGTTGAATTTGAGTTTTTCTAATAGTAGTATGTTATTTTTCTAGAAAAAAATAAGGCATATGTCTCCTTTACTGCAGGAGTTGAGTACCTTTATGATGGGAATTCCTTCCTAAAACTTGTATAATTGTATAGAACCCATTGTTCTAGTGTGATGTATTTTTTCAAAATTTATAATATTTATTTTATATTTTCTTAAATTATGAAAATCAATATATCCTTAAAATTGCAATGCCTTTAGTTAGTGTAGGCTATAAAAACATTAACATTATATATATATATATATATATATATATATATATATATATATTAAAAAAAAAAATAAGATTGTAGATATATATCTATTATAGTGTAGTGTATAACTCAATTTAGAAATGGTTAAGATGAAAAAAAGTTATAGAATACATAAAATAGGTATGCATTCTAGTATTTTGATATATGCGAAGAAAAAAATAGATTAAAAATAGTAAGAAATATTGATTTAAAAAAAACACTATATATTTGGAATATGCATAGTCAACTCTATCTATTTATGTAGTTTCATTAACAACATATTTCTATAGCATATAGAAAAATGACGTCAAAAATAGATATCTAGAGATATATTCATAGAAATGGAGGTTTTTATTTATTTTTACATTGAATGATTGTTTGACAACACATTTATTCCAACAGAGGACGAACACCTTCAGTAACCACTCACACAACCAAATCAAAGATCAACACACCAATTTTTTGACGTGGGAAAACCCCTATGGGGAAGCATCCACGGCCACAGCGAACGCGACCACTTGAAGCAATTTATTAATGAAAAATAAAAATATTGCAGAGAGATTTTATAAGAGAGTTTCTCACAATCGATCATCGACAAATGACCCTCCATGCTCTTTAAATATATATCATGGACCAATCGGGTGTTAAGCCACAGATCAACCACCATTAAGATCGAGGAGAATATGAGTTGTCGAATCACTCTATGTAGGGAACATATCATGACCTTTAGATTTACTAACTACAAATTCATACTAAAGAAACACACTTTTACCTAAAGACACATTAGACTAACTAGATATTAACTAACTCCTAAGTGTCTAAATATCTTAATATACCCCCTTAAGAAAATTTGGGATATGATTGAAGGATTTAAAATAGTGACACAATAGGAGAGGGATAGAAGCATTAGAGCCTATACCCCCTTTATGAAAACTTCTTGAAATCCTAACATAGATTGAAGTTTGGAAAAATTTTCTTTTGTAAGAGACTTTGTCAAAATGCCTGCAAATTGATCTTCTATAGGGAAAAAGATCACTTCAATAAATTGATCATGAATGAGCTTTCTGATGAAGTGAATGTGTATCTCAATGTGTTTGTTGTGCTGATGTTGAAATGGGTCTTTGGCAAGCTTGATGGCTCTATGATTGTCACACCAATGGTTGGTCGAATGTTGTTGCTGGAATCCAAACTCTGAAAGAATTTGTCGAATCCATAAGGCTTCCTAACTTGCATTTATCGTTGCTCTGTACTCTACTTCTGCTGAAGAATGTGCAATAACCTATTGTTTCTTACAGGCCCAAGTGACAGGTCCTCAACCAAGGTTGAAAACATAACCAACAATAGACTTATGATCATCAAGGTCATCTGCCCAATCTGAATCAGTGAGACCAACCAATAAAGGAGACCCCGCTAAATTGTAATGTATCATGAATTGAACTATACCATGGACATAGAGAAGTGTCATTTTAGATGCTTTCCAATGGATTTCATGGGGTGTTTTCATATATCATTTAACAATACCAACAAAAAAGGAAATATTGGGATGGGTATGGGTCAAGTATAAGAAGCTACCAACTAACTCATGGTACATGGTGGCATCAACTTCAAGAGAACTACAGGTGGAAGCAAGCTTGAATCCAAGCTAGAAGGGAGAAGGGGTTGGTTTACAATTGTTCATGTGAAAGTGATGAAGAAGGTCACAAGCATATTTATATTGGGAAATAAAAATTCCTTCATTTATTTGCAAAACTTGGAGGCTAAGGAAATAGTCCAAAAATCCTAAGTTTGTCATTTCAAATTTCTTCTTAAGGGTGTTTTTCACATGGTTTAACAGTTTTGAGTCACTACCAGTAGACTTATGATCATCAAGGTCGTCTACCCAATATGAATCAATGATACCAACCAATAAAGGAGTTGTTATAATTTGATGGATTGCGCTCATTTTACCATAGACAATATCACTATTGTCACCCAACCATAGGTCGAAGCCAACCTTGGAGCACCTTAACCTTGATAGATAATAATTCTAGAAGAAAACCCTGTGCTAGATAGCCAAACAAAGGGTAGCGTACCTTTCTCCAAGGATAGTGCACCAAACAAGAGTTGATCAGATAGTCCAAACCATAATAAAAATATAGTCTAAACCAAAATGAAATCTGCTAGCTGCAACAGCTCCAACGACAACTCTCCTCCAGACTTACGTAGAAAACTTCCCAACTACAGTGTGCACAAGTGTTCTCTGCAGTTCTGAGATTACTGGCCAGAAGGAAGACTGGCCTCTTGTATTTATACTAAATCTAGTAGACTGTTAGGGCCAACTTATCATTCTGGGTACTAATTCTTTAGTATATAATATTTCTTCTAACCAAATTCTTCTTTTGGAAGCTAATAACATAATACAAGTTAGTCATTTGAGCTGACTTGTCTTCTAGGGTTATTAGCCAGCTCAATAGGGTTTCTTCTTGCTTTTCGTAATATTCTATTCTCATCATGTTTACACATGGAGGTAAATACCTCCAGTAACTACCATAATATCAACACTCCCTCCTAGCTAGGGTGGTATTGAAGGTAATGGTCTTGAGCACAAACATACCATTCACCCAGTAGCATCAACATGGTCATATAGAATATCTCATGACTATATCATGAGCACCATCATCACTATCAGTGTCATCAACTGCATCATCTCTCGAAACCATACTCTATCTGAGTAATCAGACATGATGTTGGATAAGTCACTCGCTCCACAGAGTGACACAAGAACCATTCTTCTAATATGGACATATGTCCTGTAAGAATAAATATCCCGAACCATTTTCTGTCTAGGAATTCTCTGTCGATTGATCACCCATATAGTTGATTAAACATTTTCCAACACTACTGATAGTCTTCAAGGAAATCAGAAGAAAGTCATTCAATAGAACACAATTGTGTCTATCCATTGTAGTACATAACTACTATCCAGTGGTACACTACCACACCAAGTAGCACACAGATACTTGATCAATGACATATAATCATAATCGGTGGAACACATCCACCACAGTATCATGCATCTACTTTCCAGAGACATACGATATCCATAAGAATCATCCGATATCAACCTACACATAAAACATCGTTATGATATAAAATAAATCATCTGGGCCATTATTCCACTCACATCTGTGAGATTTGGAAGAGCATCTACCTTCAAAAATTCAAACATCAATGACAAGCTATATGGACTATTCTTCTCAAGCAAGGAAGAATAACTTTCCTGATTTTTTAGCCTGGACCATTCCCCACCCTGGACCATTCCCCACCCTAGGACATTCCTTTGGCACTAAAAAAAGTGCAACCTGAAGAGAATGAGTCTACCCTAAGGAATGTCTATCCATGATTATTGAATCTGGACCATTCCCCGCCCTCGATCATTCCTCCGACACTAAAAAAAGTGCAACCTGGATAGAATGAATCTACCCTAAGGAATGACTGTCTGGACCATTTCCAAAGGAAATGAATGTCCTGCACCAACCTCCAAAATAGACCATTCTTCGAATCTTCTCACAACTGTGATCCTCGAAGGAGTTATTGTCTAGCGAGGTAGACCAGTCTTCTTGATTAACCATCAATAAGAGAGGCTATCCTAAAACATTCCCCATGTTAACCACAATGGGAAATATTTGTCTATGGTACATCAAAAATCCATCGAACCATTTTCATTATGAAAATGACCATTCGATCTGGACCATTTTTAGAACTGAAAAATGGCTCTCGGTCAGAAATATCAAACCACTTTCTGAAATGGAAAGGAACTGCTCATCTTGGACCATTTTCCGAACTGAAAAATGATTGTCCATAAATCAATATCACATCAGTGCTCCCTCCCAACCTGGGAGTCATCTCCTCCTTTTTCAATAAGGAAGTTGTCTCCACGAGCTCCAGCCTGAGTACAAAAACTCTTTCATCTTGGATAGAGGCTTTACCAAAATGTTTGTTTATCTTCTCATCTATGAAAATATATATTTGAGAACAACTTTCTCTTTTCTAGAGAATGTAATTCTTGATATTAAATGTACTTCGGTCCTTCTGGAACATTGGTCTTCTCTGAAGGTTGCATATAGCTTTGATCAATAAAGTATATCATTGTTGGATTCCTCTTGGTTTCCTACTAGCTCATAACATCATGGAAAGGGTCATACTAGAACATATCCAAGTGGTACTTCTTTTTCCATAATGAGAGTTTGTCATGGATTAGGAATCCATCATTTTGAGCTTATGAGTAACCATTATGATGCAATGTCTCTGATACAAAAAGTCTTCACCATGCTTCTGCTATGTAATGGAGGTTCTTCACCAAGTTGTCTTCTTACCTCAACATACAAGGGTCTCTTTCTGGTATACCTCAACGCCTTGAGGTTTCTCTACATGTAAACTCCAACCCATGGATATTTCGAATGATATACTATCTCATGTAGAGGTATGTCTGGTTTACTTGGAGAAAACAATCATCAGATTCTTCTCCCTCCATCTGGGAGAAATTCTAGTTCTAGATCTCACAATGCTTGCATTCATAAGTCTTCCATACATTTTTATTCATTACACGTTTCATTTCCTCTACTTGATTTCTTTTTGTTGAGTTCATAGCAGGCTGATAGTCTTTTGATTCTCGATACAATGACTGGTTGTTCTGTCTTTTCTTTCTTTCGTGGAATCTTCATGTTTCTCTTTAGCTTCCTGGATCCATGGAGTTTCTTATAGATTCCATGCCCTAAAGATTTCAATTCATTCTTTCATCATAGAATCATGGATGTGGATGCACAATCAAGGATACTTTTAGGATTCTTTTTGAAGAAGGTTTCTTCTAAAGTCAAACTGAAAAGGTACTTCTTTCCATGGTTGCTACCATGCATATATACTTCATCATATTCAATGGATCATATGATTAGCTCCCTCCTAATCCTTGCCTCATGTATGAGTGCATGCTTTTCTTTTGGAAGTATATAATCGGCTCCCTCCATCTAACATAATCTACACTTTCGTCTACATCCTTATTGCCTTCTTGTAAAGTGTAATAAGTCTTACTCTTATTTCCTCTTGATTGTTGATTTCTTCTTATCTTGTAGTTGTTACTTTTGTAATAACTTCCACATGAATTGTTACCAAGGTTTGTTGATGTACTTCGTCCTTTCATGTGTATTTTCTCATATTGTATTCATAGTGATAGAAATCTTGTTGCTCTTTTCTTGGAACATATTATCTTCTAGAAAATAGATATGCAAGATGTGTACAAAAAACATGGTATATACAAGAACTATGAAGAGTATTGTTACCTTGTCTCAGAAGAAGAAGTCATTTTCATCCTACTTAGTCTTCTTTGTAGGCTCCTTTTCTTCGGCAACTGATGCTTCATGTGTCTTCTTCCTTTTCTTTATCTCAGGACAATGATTCTTGTAGTGACCGTATTTTCAACAGTTGAAGCATTTTATTTCTCACATATCTTTCTCTTGATTTGGCTTCTTCCTTGAGCCAAACTTCCTTTTGTTCCTGAAATTGTTGAATCTTGTTGTGATGATCCGGATTTATGTAGGAACACAATGAAATACAGAAATACACATAAACGTAGAGATGTAGCGGAAATAAGACTTCATTTCATTAATAACAAATGACTGAAATATGCTTACAGACAGAATGGAAATAAACTAGCTAGGGCGCTGGTAGCTTATCTCTGGGAAGAGATGTGCCTGCTACTCGCATCCATGAGAAGATGATTATAATGAGTCTCTAGAGGAATTTTTACAATAGATGAGAATTCCAAAATTCATAGACATCCAAAAACCTAACCCTAGGAGATGAAACGCTAAAAGTCGTGTGGGCCCCGTTTGGGTAAGTTAGTACATCAACTTCCCGGGGTCGTAACTTTTGCATACAATCTCCGTTTTAGGCGTGTGATAGCTCGTTGGAAAGGTATCATAAAGGAGATTCATTTTTTGGGCTCAATCATGGATTTGGCTATGATTGAGAACCTCTATCTCAAAAAAACTTCATTTAGGCCCTCAAAATAGCCCCAGAAGTTAAAACCTGCTAAAAATAGTAAATTGCAAAAATTGCCAGAAAATTTTTTTGAGCCAGTCGGAAAAGGTGGGTGGCCACCGATATCCACCTGGATCATGTGAAGGCTTGATCATCGTATTTATTTTGAGGTTTCTCTTTTGCACTAATCCTTGATTCTTCTTGTGCATATCAAGTACAAAGTTCTTGAAATGTAGGATGCTCCTTCCTTGTGTTCATGCTTGTGATAAGTGCATCCCATTTCTTGGGAATACCATTAAATACTATATTTACCAGTTCCTTCTTTGAGATGAAATCTTCAATAGCTTGTAGTTGATCTCTTAATTGAGAGATCCTCACAAAGTATGATGTTATGCTGTCGTCATCATTCATCTTCATGTCACAGAGCTCACTCTTCAAACTCATTACTTTTCCAATGTTTTAGAATGAGAAGAGGTTTGTTAGGGAATTGTACATTGATCCAGATTTTATGAGAAGAAAAAAATGAATACAGATTATTAACAGGTTCTTAACAAAAAATAACAGAGATACAGTAAAACTAGTTTTCTATTCAATAACGAAATAAGCTGAAACTGTAAAATGCAGCGGAAACAAGCTTGATCGAATGGTGGTGGCTTATCTTTGAGAAGAAATGTGATGAATATGTGCATTCTCAAGAAGATGATTACAATCAGGATCTCAAGGCCTTTTTATAATAAGAAAGAATGTTGAAAACCCTAGACATCCAAAAACCTAACCCTAGGAGATGAAGCGCCAAAAATCATGTGGGCCCCATTTGGGTAAGTTAGTACATCAACTTCCTGGGGTCATAACTTTTGCATACGATCTCCGTTTTAGACGTATGATATCCCATTGGAAAGGTATCATCGAGGAGATTCATTTTAGTTGAAATATGAAAGTATATTCAATATGGAAAACCCATTTTACCAAAAAACATCATTTAGGGCCTCAAAACGGCCTCGGAAGTGAAAAATGCTAAAAATAGTAAATTACCAAAATTACCAGAAAATTGTTTTGAGGCAGTTGGAAAAGGTCAGTGGCCACCGATATCCATCCGGATTTTATGAGTGGAACAAAATAAATAAATATTATTAATAGGTGTTTAACACAAAATAATAGAGATACAGTAAAACTGGGTTTCTATTCAATAATGAAATAAGATGAAACTGTAAAATGTAGCGGAAACAAGCTTGCTCGAATGGTGGCAGCTTATCTCTAAGAAGAAATGTGACGGCGACGCGAATTCAAAATAAAATGATTACAATGAGGCTCTAAAGGCCTTTTTACAATAAGAGGGAATGTCAAAAACCCTACAGATCCAAAAACCTAACCCTAGGAGATGAAGTGCCAAAAGTCATCTGGGCCCCGTTTGGGTAAGTTAGTACATCAACTTCGTGAGGTCGTAACTTTTGCATACGATCTCCTTTTTAGGAATATGATAGCCCGTTGGAAATGTATCATCGAGGAGATTCATTTTAGGTGCAATATCAAAGGAATTTCCATATTGAAAACCTATTTTCCCAAAAAAAACCGTTTACGGCCTCAAAACAACTCCTGAAGTGAAAACTGCTAAAAATAGTAAATTACCAAAATTTCCACAAAACCGTTTTGAGCTAGTTGGAAAAGGTGGGTGTCCATTGATATCTATCTGGATTTTATGAGAAAAACAAAATGAATACATATTTTTAATATGTTATTAACACAAAATAACAGAGATATAGTAAAAATGGATTTCTATTCAATAACAAAATAAGCTGAAACTGTAAAATGCAGCGGAAACAAGCTTGTTGGAATGGTGGTGGCTTATCTCTGAGAAGAGCTGTGACGATTGCGTGCATTAGAAGGAATATGATTACAATGAGGCTCTAAAGGCCTTTTTATAATAAGAAAAAGTTTCAAAAACCCTAGAAATCCAAAAACCTAACCCTAAGAGATGAAGCACCAAAAGTCATGTGGGCCCTGTTTGGGTAAGTTAGTACATCAACTTCCCGGGGTCGTAACTTTTTCATACGATCTTCTTTTTAGGCATATAATAGCCCGTTCGAAAGGTATCATTAAAGAGATTAATTTTAGGCACAATATCGAAGGAAATTTCATATTGCAAACCAATTTTCCAAAACAAAAAAAACATCATTTAGGGCCTCAAAACGACTCTGGAAGTGAAAACCGCTCAAAATAGTAAATTACCAAAATTGCCATAAAATTGTTTTGAGCCAGTTGGAAAAGGTGGGTGGCCATCGATATCCATATGGATCATACATATTCTTCAATGAGTCAATATGGGAGATGTAGGGTATCAAGTGGTCTTCTATAGAATCCACTATAATACTCATGGCATTGATGTCATTGTCTTTAAACTTTTCCATAACTACAATGTTCTGCAGTTCCTTCTCTTTTCCTTCTTCAAACTATGGTTTCACGATATTTCCTTTCACGATATCCAAATGTATTCTTGGCAAGAATGAGGTCAATCCTTGTCTTCCACAATCTGAAATTATAAGCCCCATCTAGCTTGTTTTCTAACTTCATAGAGTAAGTCATGGTTTCCTTGACTTGGTCAACCCTAGATTTGACCAAAAATTGAATCTTGACATTTTATCTTGTTGAGAGTACCAAGAGGTTTGTTAGTCTAGGGAACACTGGTCTATCCTAAAATTAGGTCAATCCCTTCACTTAATCTTCCTCAATGATAGGGTTAGGGTTTCTACAACTGCACCTGCTAGTAACCCTAGCGACAGTGCTTTAGTAAATCCTCCTGCAGAAACCCTAGCAACAGTTCTTCAATGAGTTTAGTATCCTTATGGTTATGCTCCCTTCCAGTGGCTAGACTGAATGAAGGAGGTGTGGGCTCATAACCTGTTAGAATTTGATGGATTGTGCTCATTTTACCATAGACAATATCACTATTGTCACCCAACCATAGGCTGAAGCCACCCTTCGAGCAACTTAACCTTGACAGAGAATCATTCCGGAAGCAAAACCTAGGCTAGATAGTCAAAAAAAGGGTCTCACACATTTCTCCAAGGATAGCACACCAAACAAGAGCTGATCAGACAGTTCAAACCATAATCAAAAGATATTCCAAGACAAAATGAAATCTGCTAGCTGCAGCAGCTGCAACGTCAGCTCTCCTCCAGACTTGCATACAAAACTACCCAACTGCAGTGTACACAAGTGTTCTCTATAGTCCTTAGAATACTGGACAGAATGAAGACTGGCTTCATTTATTTATACTAAATCAGGAAGACTGTCAGGGTCGACTTCTCATTCTCGGTGCTAATTCTTTAGTATATAATATTTATTCTAGCCGACTTCTTCTCTTGGAGGCTAATAACCTAATACAATTTATCCTCTTGAGCCAACTTGTCTTCTAGGGTTATTAGCCAACTCATTAGGTTTTCTTCCTGCTTTCTGGAATATTCTATTCTCGTCATGTTTACACATGGAGGTAAATACCTCCCGTAGTTACCATAATATCAACAGGAGCCCCCCCTGGACTGTAATGTATCATGAACTGAATTGTACCATGGACATAGAGAAGTGTCGTTTTAGATTCTTTCCAATGGATTTCATGGGGTGTTTAACGTGAAACAATACCAACAACAAAGGAAATACCGGGATGGGTATGGGTCAAGTATAAGAAGCTACCGACTAATTGACAGTACAAGGTAACATCAAATTCAGGAGAAGTATAGGTGGAAGCAAGATTGACTCCAAACTGGAAGGGAGAAGGGGTTGGTTTACAATTGTTCATGTGAAAGCGATGAATAAGGTCACAAGCATACTTATATTGGGAAATAGAAATTCCTTCATTGGTTTGCAAAACTTGGAGGCTAAGTAAATAGTGCAAAAATCCTAAGTCTGTCATTTCAAATTTCTTCTTAAGGGTGATTTTCACATGGTTTAAAAGTTTTGATTCACTACCAATAAGGATAAGTTCATCGACATAAATAAAATGGATTATTATATGGCTTCCTACTTTATTGGTATAGACATTAGGGTCATAATGGCATATAGAGAATCCAATGGTAATAATAAAGTTGTCCATTTTTCCATACCAAGCTCAGGGAGCTTGCTTAAGACCATAAATAGATTTCTTAAGGTGAAAAACAAGGCTAGAGTCATCATGGACATAGCCAGGAGGTTGTCCCATGTAGATTTATTCTTGCAAATATCCATGCAAGAAGGCGAATTTAAAGTCCATCTGATGGACCTCCCATTTATGTGAGACATCAAGAGCAAGAAAAAGGTCCATGGAATTCAATTTTTCTCCAGGGGAAAAGGTTTCATTATACCCAATTCCTTCAACTTGGGAAAATTCTTTGGCAACTAACCAAGCCTTGTGTCTTTCAACACTTATATCTAATGCATACTTAGTTCTATAGCCTCATTCTCTAGATCATGAGTCTCTAAAACTTGAGGCAAAAGAGAAGAGTCTTGCTGAATCTATGAACGTGTATGACGTTGATTTGAAGTATCACTAAAAAGGTCACTGACTGCTTCTCGTGTTGAACGGACCCATCTAAGAAGCAGTGGAGCTAGAGCTGGTGTTGGTTCAAGTTAAAAGGACTTGTATGGAGCAATGTGAGCATGAGGAGGTGGATTTTCATCCTTATTGTCATCATCTGAAGAATAAACCATAAAAGAAGAAGGAACAATTGTCGAATATGGATCACATGTCGAATAAGGCACAATCATTGAAGATGGATCTCATGTCGAAAAAGGTTAGTATCGCAGGCCAAAGAAGGCACACATGTCTAATTAGGCTCACGGGCCAAGAGATTTTCATCAATTTTGACATCTCTTCTAATAATAATTTCATTACAATGTGCTTGAAGAAGTCTATAACCTTTGAAATCTTCAGAATAACCAACAAATATACACTTCTCACTTTTAGGTTGTAATGCTTTCCTTTTCTCATTAGGAATGTGAGCCCATGCTATACTTCTAAATACACAAAAGTGACTTACATCTAGTTTTATTTTAGTCCAAGCTTCTTTTGGTGTTATATTTTTAAGATCCTTTGTGGGAGTGTGATTTACTATGTAATTTTCATAGTTGATGACTTCCACCCAATACTTTAGACTTAATCCCTTAGAATGGATCGTACAATTAGCCATTTCTTTTAAAGTGTGGTTCTTTCTCTCAACAACACCATTTTTTTGTGGTGTATATGGAACAATGTGTTGCATTTGGATGCTCCATGTAGTGCAGTAACTTATAAAATTATTGTTCACATATTCTCCTCCATTCTCTATTCTTAACCTTTTAATTTGATGTCCAGATTGATTTTCTACAAGGGCCTTGTAGGCCAAAAACTTTTCAAAAACCTCTCTCTTAATATTTAAGACGTAAACCCAAGTACATCTAGAAAAGTCATCAATGAAAGTTAAGAAATAATTGCACCCAGAAAAATAAGGAGAAGAAAGTGGACCACACAAATCACTATGAACAAGCTGCAAAGGGCGTGAGGTGTGCCAAGACCCACATTTGTCAAAATTGTCTTGATGATGTTTTTTGAGAACACAAATGACACAAACACCATCTCTGCATGAAACGGGAGGAAGACCAATCACCATATGTTGATTACATAGTTGTTGCAACAAGTGATAGATTATTTGAACAAACCACTCATGCCAAAGCTCTCTCAATTCATCACTATGAGCAACAAAAACTGATGAAAAATATGATGACCGAAAGTTGTCAAACTTGTACAACCTGGTAATATCATCATCAATTCCAGTTGCAAGAACATGCTTAAGATATTTTAGTTCCTTTCTTACAACTCGGTGAGGTGAAAACTCTACGATTTTACCTTCACCTAAATGAGTGATTTGATATACTGATAGAAGGTTACAAGAAATACTTGCAACACATAATACATCATTGAAATGACCATTTTCTACTTGAACTATTCCAGATCCTTCAACACTAAGGAATCTATTATCACCAACAAATATTTTCTTGGTGTTACATTCATTTAGAGCATAAAATATGTTCTATCCTTAGCCATATGATAATATTCTCTAGAATCAATAATCCACTCATCAAAATAAGAACTATAAGTTGTGTTGAAGGAGAAACCAGAAGCAAAAAGTGCATGTCCGTGAGAAGAAGAAGAATAAGTAGGATCAATATTTATTTTGTGATTCTTCATCACTTCTTCTAAATATGCCATCTTCTTGAAACATTTGGACTCATCATTACCATCTTTATCTCAAAATTTGCAATGTTTGTCAGTATTCTTATTTTTATATTTTTCTTCTTTATCACTATTAGGAGTAGAAGTTGGTTGAGGGGGTTTGGGACCCTTATGTTGCTTTTTGTTATGGTGATGATGTTTCTTCTTGGTATTCTTGGGTTTATCTTTCTACTGGACGAATAAGGATTTGTTGTAGGTACCTTCAGTGTTTATCACTCCAAGTTGTACAATATTTTCTTTCTCTCTAATCAAAGCATCACAAAAGTTCTCAAAACTGGGCTTTTGATAAGTTCTCCCTAGATACTCTTGCATGGCATAAAAGGTAGATACAAAAACTGAATATGCACTACCTAGCTTAGAAATAATAAGATAGATCCAATGATCTTCTTCTATATTTATCTTACATTCTTCACATAAAGTTCTTAGTGTTTTAAACTTAGAGAGATAGTCTTCAGTGGAAGAAAAATCACTTGGACTTAAAGGCAGTACTTGATTTTATAACTATTGTGCTCAAATAATATTTTGTTTAACAAATATAGATTCAATATTTTCCCAAGCTTCTTTGGTTTTATCAATTGATTGAAGGTGGAACCTTAAATCAGGAAATATGGACATTCTGATTAATCCACGTGCTTCATCATTCCTATTATCCCATTTGGATTTATTATCAACATTAGTGGGTGTTGTTTCCTTTCCAAAAGTAATATGGTACAAGCCTTTACTTCTTAATAAATCCTCCATATGGGATTTCCATTGGAAGTAGTTGGTGTTGGTAAGAAAAAGATTACTTGAAGCCATATTAAATATGTAGATAATATGGATTTAAAAACGGAAACTAATGATCTCCAGATATAGTTGAAATGGCCATATCCTCGGAAAATGAAAAACTTTTCGAGTGAAATGAAAAGTTTTCTTGAATGAAACAAGTTCTTTGGACACAATGGAATAGTCCTCTCAGCCAAAAAATGTACGAAACTAACAAAAAATGGAGATGAGGCTACTCGGCTTTACGATATTGATCTAAAATAGGAGGGGGTATCAAACAAAATTTGATACCATGTTTGACAACATAAGTATTCCAATAGAGTACGAAAAAATTAAATAGCCCCTCACATAACTAGATCAAATATCAACACACCGATGTTTTGACGTGGTAAAAACCCTATGGGGAAACATTCATGGCCCCAGTCAACACAACCAGTTAGAGTAGTTTATTAATGCAAAAGAAAAAGATTACAAAGAGATTTTACAAGAGAGTTTCTCACAATCAATTATCAACAAATGACCCTCCATTCTATTTAAATAGAGATCATGTACCAATCAGATGTTAAGCCATGTATCAATGGTCATTAAGATCGAGGAAAATATGAACCATCAGATCACTCTCTATCAGGAACATATTGTGACCATCGAATTTCCTAACTACAAATGAATACTAAAGAAACCAACTAAGAGACACACTTTTACCTAACGAAATATTAGACCAGGTAGATATTAACTAAATCCTAAGTGTATAAATATCCTAAGAATGACTAGGTTTTTCCTCTTGAACCTAAATATAAAGAGACCGGGTCAACATTTACGTCCACTAAAGTTGTTATTCATGCCTCCAAAAAAAATAGATTCTAAATAGCATGTGTGTATTCATACGAACATGGATGAGCTCTAGGAATGTGCATGCGCTCTTATAAAATATTACATTTGTATTGATACCCCTCACTCCCTCCCACCCACTATCTCTCCTCTCTCACTTCTACATCTACCCATGTCCCCCTCATTTTGAATTCCCCTCCCTCTCTCCCCCCCACTCTCCTCACTTTTCCTCTTTACCTTTAACTCCCTTCCCTCTCTATCCCTCATTTCCTCTCACTCTCTATCTATCCACCCTCTCTATCTCCCTATATCTCTCCCTCTCACACTCTTATACATGGTAAGACCTAGACATGGAAATGCATGCAAATACCTAGACCTAGAACTTTCCTTTCCATACCTCACACTCTCATACCCAATGTCTCCCTATCTCCACCATATTCTACTCTCTCTCTCTCTACCACCCCTCTGACTATCCCCCCTCCCCCCATCACTTTACCCCTTTGTCCATCCCTCCCCTATTACCCCCCCTCTCTCTTCCACCTCTATCTTACCCTATCTCTCTCTCCACATTGTTAGTCTCACTCTGACTTTCTCTCTTTTTCGCTATTTCTCTCTTGAACCCCTCTCTTTGTCTCCCCACCACCCTCTCACTCCCTTTCTCTAACCCCCCTTCTCTCTCTCTCTATCTTTCTCTCTCTCCTTCCTCTAACTCTCCCTCTCTCTATATAGCCTCTTTTTCTCCCTCTCCCTCCCTCTCAAACTCTCTCTCTCTTTCTACCCCCATTCTTTGTATTTCTCTCTCCCTCTCTCAAACTCTCACTCATTCTCTCTCTATCCCCCTCCTCCCTCTCTTTCTCCCTCTCCCCCTCTCCCTCCCTCCAACTATTTTTTTTATGTATCTCCTACATATACCCCTCTCTT
>JASDQU010014752.1:4368-17244 GCA_032191745.1 Picea mariana | reverse complement strand
GTTTTTCTATGCTATATTGATATTTGATTCTCAAAAAATGGTATCAGAGCTCAAGGTCTTGGGGTTTCGTTGTTACATCTAAGACACCTTGGAATTTTATATATAACATTTTTTCTACTACGTTTCAGAAGGAACCCTTTGGAGGATACTTATTATATGGATCAAGGTACGTTGGCTTACAATTTCATCTCCTGAGGCCTTATACTTTAAGATATACAGCATGTGTAAGATAGGTTTTTGGAATCATCCTGAATTGAGTCATCGTGGCATTTTTTTCTACAAAAATTTTTTTGTAACGTTTCAGACTTTGAAATACAAAGAATATTCATAGAAATTATTAAGTTATTTGTGATACAAATTTCATCTTTTGGGTCATCTTACATTTGTATATACACCCTGTGGAAGAGAGGGTATTTGACCAGTCCTATTGACTAGTCTCAAGAAGGTGTTCCTGGTAAAACAATCATAAATTATTCCTAGAGTATCCAATTTTATTGAGACCAATTGCATTGTATAGTGCACAATCTGTAGAATTTATGGTACAAGTTTCATAATTTTATACGAAATATTTTGTGCGGGGCACGCTATACAAGTGATATCTCTTGGAAAGGACAAAAATCAGCAAGTTTTGGGGAAGTTAGCATAAATTCTACTTGGCACATCCAATTTTGATCAGACGTGTGGCATTGAAAAGAAGAAATATCGGAGAACTACAAAAAATAAAATTTTATACCCAGAAGGGACGAAATTTTGGAGATACAATAAAATTAAGATTGTCTAGGAGAACCACCTCAAAATCAAGTTTTAAAGTGATACTTAGCCAACATGACACCAAAAAGGGAAATTCTACACCAAATAAGCCTCCAAACAATCCTACTTGGACTCATGATGAAGGTGAAGAAATGCATAGGGACATAAATGATTTACAAAAGAAGACAATAAAAAAAGATGAACTAGAAGAGATGAGGGATTCAACGGAAGCTAAGTTGGAGGCAATAAATACTAAGATGGATGGTTTAAAAGGGGAGATCATGGAAGGAATTAAAAATTTCCTAATAGAGAGGACACATAAAATTGAAAATGTATCCCATGAAATTCATGATGAGGGAACAAGGAAGATGAATCAAGAATGGAGAAACTCTAACTTTGGGTTGAAGACCAACCACTTTCCTAAGACCAATATGAGGAAGTGTGATGGAAAGGACCCAATCACATGGATACTTCAGATGGAACAATTCTTTGATCTACATAATTTGCCATATACACAAAAGGTACGTATTGCTTCTTTATATTTAGAAACCAATCAATTTGTGTGGTATCGATGGCTTTGTTCTCGCAAATCACTCATCAGTTGGAAAATTTTCATGGAAGAAATGATAACACACTATGAGGATACAAGGAGCAATACCTTCTTTAGCCAATTGCTAAATCTCAAGCAAAAGGGTTCATTTATAGAGCACATTGAGCACTTCCAAAGATTTAATATAAAGTTAATAGATATTCTAGATGATCACTTGATTGATGTATTCATAAGAACTTTAAGGGATAGAATTCAACATGAGGTTCATCTTTGGGATCCCAAATCATGGGAGAATGCATTTAGGGTGGCAGAAAATGTTGAATGTAAAAATATAACTATCGCTACTAGAATGACCACTCCTAACATCTATCGAAAGAATAATGTTCCTTCTTATAAAACACCTCGACCTACCAGGTTGACACCTCAACAATTGGAGGAAAGAAAAGMAAAAGGTTTAAGATTTAATTGTGAGAACAAGTACAATAAGGGACATAAGTGTTGTGAGAAGAAAGTATTCTACATATATTACGAAGAAGAAGAAKAACAAGAMCCATCTCAAGATGAAAATGTAGACATGATTTCTTCTAAAGACTCGGCTCCCACGATACTGTGTAATGCATTGGATGGAATTAACACCCCTCAAACCATCAATATYGAAGGATATATCAAAAAGAAAAAGGTAATATTCCTAATTGATCCGGTTAGMACTCATAATTTAATTCACTATAAATTAGCCAAAGCTCTCAATTGCTTTGTATATATAGCACCAGAGTTTCAAGTAATGATTGCAGATGGAGGAACTATCAATTTCTCAAGAAAATGCAATAAGATCAATCTTACTATGGGGTAATATGTAATGAATAGTACAATGATTGATAACCCGTTGTAACTTTCTCTTCTTTCTCTCACAGTCTCCTCTCTCAGAATACAATACTTTCCAACATACATAGCCACAATACATTTCCCTCATAATAGAGGGTTGCCTTATAGGGAAAAAAACCCTAACATAATCTCTATCGTTAGATATGCGACCTTATAATGAACGTTCCAGATTTACAATGAAATTACAATATACTTTTACAAGGCAATTTTTTCTTCAGGGACTTCGCCCCCAAACCCCCGCTGGGGGCCCACTTGCCCCCAGACCCCCCAGCCGGGGGGATAGCCCCCCCGGACCCCGAAGAGGGGGTACCCCCTTTTGCACTCCCCCACGTGGAAGAGTGTACATACTTCTGGGGTGTAAATAGTTCATGGGGTATAAACACAGTTGAAAGTAAAAGACCTCTAAATCAGGAAGATAATGAGGCTCCACAACCAACACGATCGAGGATCGATGTTTATAGGATGATTTTGGACTAGTTTCCAAGAGTCTTTGGGAACACAACTCAACTTTAGTACAACATATCACCCTGAGACAGATGGTCAGACAGAAAGAATGAACCCAATTTTGGAAGATATGTTTCTATGTATGTAATGGACCAATATAAATGTTTGGAAGAGTTATTTCCACTCGTATAATTTTCATACAACAACAATTATCAAAGTACCATTAAGATTGAACCATTTGAGTTTCTTTATGGGCGATAGTGTCAGATGCCATTGAGATGGCATCAACTTGAGGATAGGATCCTAGTAGGACCATAAGTGATCCAAGAAATTGAATAACAAAGAAATCGATAAGACAAATTTTTAAATAAGTGCAGGATTGACATAACAATTATGTTGATGTGCATCGTGTTGGCTGCAATTATGAAGTTCGCAACCAAGTTTTCTTGTAGGTGAAACCACACAAGAGTTCAATAAATTTTGGAAAGGGTTCTAAAATATATCCTAGGTTTGTGGTACCTTTTGAAGTTGTGGAAAAGAAAATACCTATGGCTTATCGACTAGCCTTGTGTGATTCTTTGAGGCGTATGCACGATTTGTTTAAAGTATCTTTTTTGAGACATTATGTTAGTGATCCTACACATGTGATTGACATGATTTCTTTGCGGGTGTTGGATTAGGGTGATCTCACGATGGAGCCAATCCTAGTTATCAACCATCGCATTTGACAACTACGATGTCAAATATTCGATAAGGTCAACGTCTAGTGGGACAATTATAGTCTACACTCGGATACCTGGGAGGACACATATGATATGTGTCAACAATTTCCTTACTTGTTTGATAGATTAGACATATAGATCTTGTCAGATGATTTTACTGCATTTTATATACTATACAACTTTAAGATGAAGTTTAAAACAAGAGGGGGTGTATGTAACATCTCTCTCTAATGAGCACATGTTATCGAATTATTCTTTGAGGACACTTGCATGCAAGTGATCCGGTTAAAGTATAGTGTTATTTGTTTCGACTATGGATTCTACATGATGATGTTGATGGGTTGTGATTTATTTTTACTTGATATATATATTGATAGATGTTATTGATGAGTTTACCTAAATGTGCAGGACATGTGATAGATTATATATGTTGATGGCAGCCATGGACCTCCTTACACTCATGATTGACTCAGGGAGTGGATTGTATTGGCTTGATTATTGCATTATGCATATGTGACATATGATTGATTATAGAATTATTTTGTATATGGATCATTGAGAGTGTTTCTTTGATGGATGTAGGGTGATGAATTCTTGCTAATATGAATCACATAAGGAGTAAAGGGGCCATCCACAGAAAACTAGACATTGAGGGAGAGGTTTGGCAGAGTCCCTGTCACAACCTACTAGCACTCCCATTGTGGCTCGAATTGTAGGTTAATGATTAACTAGTTTGAGAGGTCTACGATGTCATAAGGGAAGACTGAGACAGTTGCTCACGAATATTTCTAAGGGCTAGGAAATAAGACAAAGTCCTTATTCCCTAGAATCCATTACTCTCTCACAAGGTCGACCATGTGGAGTGTTGACTCCAAAGGTTGAACAAACTACCAAAACCAGTAAAAGGAGAGTGGCACCCTTAGAGCACGAGAGTGCGTCTTGAAGGGAATGTCACGTAATTCAAAAACTCAAGTCAATGAATCTATGTCTCCTAAACAAATAAGTGATTTCACATTGTCGAATTTAATATAATTAATTAATGAGTAATTTAATTAATTATAAGTCCCCATAGAAGTCTAATCCTATTCTAAGACAAAGCCTAAGTATAAATTTAGTTAAGGAACTAAAATAAAATTTTAAATAAAATAAAATATTAGATATAAATCAATCTAAAGAAAAAATGAGATAAAATCTAAAGATTGTATATAATGCACATGTGTGCAAGAAAATACCAAAATAGAATTTTGAAATAAGAAAGGAATAAATAATGAGAGAATAGGTGTACACATAGAATGATATCTAGAATCTAGCATCGACTAGTATAACTAGAATAAGACTTCTATTTTAACTCTAACTCAGATTTAGTAAGGAGTCAGTCCTTAAATGACAATCTGGGGAATAAAGAGACAGCTAGGAGTGATTTAAGGAACACATTTGGGAAATGTGAGGGAAAAGGAATTTTAATTAAAAAAAATATATGTATTTACTTGTCCAACTTGTGAAGAGGATGAGTAGTCCTAATTTATTTAATTAAAAATATAATTAATTGTGCATGTGGACATGTGTAAGTGAGGAAAATTCTTATAAAGTGAATGGTCTAGATAGGAAAAAAAGGCATTGGTTATTGGTAAAGTTATACCACCAAAATAATTTGACTAGTTTTACTTGTGAGAGTTGGGATACCAAGGTTGATATAGAGTGGTGGATCTACCTTGCGAGGAAATCTTGGAGCTAGAGTATTTTCTGGTTTGTGTGTTCTTGTCCCCTTTGTGGCTCAGGGAGATAATGGGGAAGAAGATCACCCCTGTCATTGGCAGGGAGGTATCGGTGAAGTCTGAAAGATTGGAAAGAAGGAGAAACAAAGGAGCACCATTTGTCCAAGAACATATTAGACTTCATCATCTTTGGTTGCAGTATTCTTATTTGAGTTTGAAATTTTAATCAATTAAAATTTTATATATGTTTTGTAGAAATATTGTCGTAAACTATATTTTTATTCTGATATCAAATTTGGAAATTCATGATGGATGTTTGTTTAATAAAATAATTTATGGAATATGGTACCATTTCAATTTCTTAGCTTGGTAATTGGAAAATTGTGTTAGCTCTCTTCCCATATTTTCAATCCCTTGATTCTATTGTTCGGTGCTATTTGAGATATATCCTTGAAATTTTTAAAAATTATTGGATCATTGTAAATAGATCCATATAGATAGATACAATTTATTCAGGGTCGCTTCCTTCGAATTGCATATCAGGATGTAAAAGTTTAATTACCATTTACATAATGGTGATGGATGAAATGAATGGTTCCTATGTGACATGTCTAAATGAATGTAGTATTTTATGTGTTATGTGAGGAAAAATCATGATGAATTGACTGACCATGCAACCTCTTCTTCGAAAAACTATTTTCTAATATATATTTTCTTTACAATATCATCATATTTAAAATCAAAACTATATTCTTTTGCATTCAATGGAACGATGGGTGTTTGCATAGATTGGTGTTTGATGCTTCAAAATTAACTTTTGTATAGGACCCAAAACTTCTTCGTCTTAGATAAGACAAATTTCATTTCCAAAATACATTGAGATGTCAATTGAGTTAATTGTGTACATTCTGGAAATGTCAAATTATTAAATTGTTAAGCATACATGTTTATCAGTAGTTTAAGAAATCCATTAGTTAGTCACTGCCATTTTTGCTTGCCAAAATTAATTTTATTGGCCTATTGAATCAAAATCCAAAACAAAATTTCAGTTTCATTTTCTTATGGCTTAATATTTGGAAATTATGGGAAAGGAAATCATAGTGATTTAGAAATTTTAGACTGAGTATTTGATCCTTAGAGTGTGGGCTTYCTCTTGTTTCCTTGTGTGGATACATTTCCCTTTATTTGAGTTTGGCATTGACTGTTGTGTGTCATTGAGTTTAGAAATTTTTACTTTCAAAAACCCCATTGCAGGGAATTTATTTTCAGGGGTTTTTGAAGAAGGAGTTCTGGAATCTTTGCCTAAATATMTATCTAATCCTTGTATTTTCATTTAACCAAGTCTAATTTGCTGGAACTTCTTGACACACCCTGTATCAAATCTATGCTCCCTTCCTCTAAGACTACACTTGTAGAAAATTCATTTTTTCTGCAAGTTGAAATTAAATTAAATTATCATAATTTAATTACTGGTTCAAGTGCTAGATCCAGGATTGGATTGAGTGTCGGATTATGGTCTAGAATGAGTTCCATATGGTTTTGTGTTCTTGGTACTTTCCTTCTTGAAATATTAATAGCTCCTTTAATCTCCGTGTTCGCTGCCACACCAATGGAAACCTCTATATAAACTTACGATCTTTTTCTTTAAAAATTTTATCAATTGATGCATCATATTTTGTTTCCCACCCTATAGAAGCTTATGAATTTGTTAATTACTAATTTCTATGAAGGATTGCAACTCTGTAGTTCTAGATTTTCTTGTTGTCTTTAGAAAAAAATCTTAGAATTTAATTGAGCGATTTATGTTCTCTTTATTTTTGTTTTCTGAATTTTAATTTTGAAGTATTATAATTCGTGAAACAAATTTGGAGCTATGAAAATAAATTGGACTTCCTTCGTACCTTTGTGTTTATATACTGTCCTTTCCTTAAGTATTAACCATTTTGAAATGGATTTGCTACCTGTAAAATTTAAATTCAAAATTTTCATAAATTTAGTTATGTTTCAAGGTCTGGATTAAGTGTCGGATGGAGGGCCAGATTAAGTGTTGGATGTAGGGCCAAATTCAGGTCTGGAATGAATTTCGGATTTTTCTTCACACTAGATCAGGGGTTGGGTTAGATTCCAGAACTCCTTCTTTATTTCCTTACTATGGATATGTGATTTATCCTCTAAATATTATTTACTTATTGTCAATTATTATTTCATAAGCTTTTAAATAGATTTAAAAGTTATCATTTGAGTTCTTATTTATGGTTTAATAAGACTTGATTTTATTAATGCTTAAATGTATTGTAAATTAGTATTGAGTTCTTTATATACTATTAAAGGACTTGGTATCTCTTTATTCTCTTAAATGAATACTTAGGGTAGTTGACTTCTATCATTTACTTATTATAGTTAGTCTTCCCTTAACTCCTTTAATGAATTTTTAAGATGGAAATTCCATTCTTACATATGGGTGAAATAAGATTTGGTCTTCCTTAATAACTTTGAATGGAATTGTAAGTGACATTGTATTCTTATATTATTGTTGGGTCTTCCCTTAGTTCTTTTAATTGAGTTTATAAGTCAACATTGGGTTCTTTATTTTTATTGTTTAAATAAAACCTGATCTTCTTTAATTATTCTTATATATGGATCTGCAAGATAACATATAACTTATATTATTTAATTCTTAATTATGGATTGAACTTATTATAGTTTCTTGCAATGGAAATGTAAAGTCGCCTTGGAATATTTCCATATTGTATGTTATGATTGAACCTCTTATTTCTTTTAAAATGGATATGCAAGAAGTAGACTTCTTATTAATTGCTACTTATGATTGATATTTATTAGTTTATAAATTGGATGCATGATGCAAGGTAGCATCTAAATTTAATGTATTGCTTAAGAACATTGATCTTCTTATGGTTTCTTGCAAATAAATATATAATTTTAGCCTTTAGATTCCCGATATATATTCTTAGAATATATT
Organism: Picea mariana; assembly: GCA_032191745.1. Classification (NCBI taxonomy): domain Eukaryota; kingdom Viridiplantae; phylum Streptophyta; class Pinopsida; order Pinales; family Pinaceae; genus Picea; species Picea mariana. The sequence continues at coordinate 9,201 of JASDQU010014752.1, read as the reverse complement.
CTTTAATACGAAAATGCATATTTGAGCTATGATGTAGGAGAATCGCTCCCAATCCATCCATGCACCAACCAACCAACTAGCACAATGCACATTCAATGAAGGAGGAGAGGCGCAACCCTCTCGTTTCAAATTTTGAATTTGAAATCAATGTAATTAATGTTTTGTAAGGCCGTGGAGCCATAAATATATTCCTTTGAGTAGGTTGTATTTAAAGAAGGCCTTTAATGGTTGTAAGGTTAGGATCTAGCTCCGATCTGGACTAGATAGCCATTTAATTGTGAATTCAATGTAATTGAATGAGAGTAGGTGAGATGGAGGGAAGAGCACGAAGAGACCCCTCACATAAAATATCCTTCAATCTTGTTTAGAGTTAGAGTAGAGATATAGGAGATCTCTGCGGGAGTTAGAGTAGAGGAGAGAAGGATTCGAGACTTTGTCAAAGTCTGAGCTCAAGAACACCTTGTAAAGGAGGCACTTCATATTAATATAAAGAGCAGATTTCCTGCATGAGTTTATGTGTATCTTTATGTGTTTATGAATGTCTTTGTGTGNATGGTTGTAAGGTTAGGATCTAGCTTCGATCTGGACTAGATAGCCATTTAATTGTGAATTCAATGTAATTGAATGAGAGTAGGTGAGATGGAGGGAAGAGCACGAAGAGACCCCTCACGTAAAATATCCTTCAATCTTGTTTAGAGTTAGAGTAGAGATATAGGAGAGCTCTGCGGGAGTTAGAGTAGAGGAGAGAAGGATTCGAGACTTTGTCAAAGTCTGAGCTCAAGAACACCTTGTAAAGGAGGCACTTCATATTAATATAAAGAGCAGATTTCCTGCATGAGTTTCTGTGTATCTTTATGTGTTTATGAATGTCTTTGTGTGTTATTTATATGTTGTAGAAGTGCATTTGTAGGGAAATATAGGTTCTGCTATCTGTGGGTTTTTTGATTTCAGTTTTGGGGTTCTTTGAGGCTTCATGCCAAGAAGGTGTGACATAACGCTGCGGGTTTTGAAAGCCAGTGCATATATGCACTCTTGAATTCTGCAGAATCTGGGCAAGGACGTGCCAAGAGGGCGCACCAGCTGAAGTCATTGGCTCAAGGAGGAAACATCAAGGTTATTGAAGACCTTGGAGGAGGTACTGTGCAGAGGAGGACACAACAGAAGAAAGAATCACTGAGAGGTTTTGTAGAGCTCTACCAGGAGGGCATCAAGTAGGTGCAGATTGTGCACAGGAGAACTCTACTGTGAGCTCAAAGGGAAACCATAATCACTAAGGATTCTATGAGAGATCTACCAGGAGGGAATTTAGTAGGTGCCTATGTGCAAAAAGAGAACTCCTTTGAGTTATGGAATAGAGAAGCGTCCAATGAAGGAGACCTTCACAGGTTTACTAAACACCCTGCAGTAACCTTGCAAAGAGTGCTTGAGCAAGAAATTTCTAGAGGGAATTTCCATCCCTTCAAGGAGAGAAAGGGGAACAGACCATTGAGGTCTAAGAAATTGAAGCTCAAGAGGATAAAGACCTGTGCAAGGAGTGCAGAGGTCGAGAACCTCTTCGAGGTTCAGAGAAGACCAAGCTTAGGAGGAACAGTGCCTTTGTGCATAGAGCGATAGATGCAAGGAGTGCAGAAGTCAGGGAACCCTTTCAAGGTTTCACAGTCCCGAAGCTCAGGAGGAGGAGCATCCTTAGAACACGAACAAAATTCGAGAATGAAAGCTTCGTAGCAGGAATAAAAGGCTGAGGCCTTTGGAATACTTGAAATCTTCCAGGTTCAGGAAGAAGGAGTGTAAGCTTAGGAGGGAGCTACAGCTACCGTAGGATTGGTGCTGGAAGAAAGATCTAGATCATTGAAGTTTACATCTAGGTGCAGGAAGGAAAGTTAAACACTGGAGAAATAGATCTGGGCCATCAGATCTGGGTGCATGGACCGATAGCCATTGGATTCAGGAGAGGTTGCATGAGGTTTAACCCTCATAAGTGAACAGGGAACGAAAGGCCTATTTCAGCATTTTGACTACCGGGAGAAACAAAGGGCAAGAGTCGAGACTCTTGATCCACGAAGCCCCAAAGACATCATAGTAGTCCATATGTGGAGGAAACGTGTCATAAGATCCTATTATCTCAAGGATTTGGGCATCAAAGAATGGAACAAAGGAGTCTTCAACTTCGCAAGTAGCGAAGTCCTGAAGCGATCAGGACCGTCCAATAAGAGGACACATGGCGGCGATCGAGCCATCGAAAAAATTCCCAAAATGATTATACCAGATTTAACCATACAAGGTATCAGGATTTAAGAAGTCCTAGAGAAAAGGAATCTGGGCTCTTGGGGATGAAAAACCCGAAGTTGTGAAACCAGACATAAAGAGGAGTGGGGTTGTGGTCACACCTATTATTGGGATTTCGGGAATTGACATTTCGGCCATCCTGAGGAGAAGGAGTTGGAACACTTCGCATTGGAAGTCCCAAAGTCACAAAACAAAAGGCATCCTTTGGAGGAAAAAGCAACCAAGGATTTTGGGATTTCGAGGATTAGTATTTCGACCATTCCAAAGACAGAATCAAGACGCTTGGCATTGGAAGTCCCGAAGTCACTAACTGATGTGACTTTGGAGGTAGGTTGTGGTCAAGAGGAAGGTGGTGAAATGGAACAGGGTCTGGCCAGGGTCTAACCACCATTAAGGCCATTCAACATAAAGGATTTCAAAGGATTGAGGAGGTAGAGACTCTCAATAGAAGGACTCGCGGAGTCCCGAAATCCAAAATCCCCTTTTCAAGAAAAGGTCATGGTCATGTTGGAGGCCGTGTATAGGTGAAAAATTACACCTTGTACATGTTCGTGCAGGTGGAGATTTTGGAGAAAGGACCTGTGGATCGAATGTTAATGTTATAATAGGGATCCAAAAGAACCACTTCGGCTCAGGGAAGATTTGAAATGATCTTGTGAGCGGATCTTGACCGGAGGGATGGGGTTCTACATCAAGTAGGTATCAGAGCTTGACTCTATTTGTATATTGCAGGCAGAGGAAGTGAGAGGAGAAAGAGTACTCTGATACACATCAGTTTGGTATCAGAGGAAGGTAGAGTATTGAGACTCTGTGGTGATTTCTCCCAGGTATGCAACAGTCAAGAAGACAGTCGGGAGGACTACAGGGGATGCTAGAAGCACTCAGGGTTGTAGAGTGACAGTAGCAGATTTTCTAGGAGGGAAGATAGAAGGCAAGAAAATGGCTACTGAAGGCTATATATGCGAGGGAAAGAATATCCATCAATAGCCAAAAAAAGATGAGATGGATAAAGAGCTCCCCGAGATCAGAGCGAGGATGGAGGAACTTGCACTGCAGATATAACATGATGCAAGATCACATTGGGTGTATGAATGGCCCATGAGGATGAAGGTAAAATGGCTAGTCATGGAATTGGTGGCCAAAAGACAGCAGAGGCTGATAAGAGGATGGTTGAGGCATGTTGAAAGCCTCAGGAATGATGAGAAGGAGATGGTTCAGGTATGTGAACTAGAGACTGGGAGGAATCTCAGTGATGCTGAAGATGAAATGAGATCACTAGAAGATCTCAAAGACTTCCAAGAGGGCAGAACAAAAATTTCCAATTGTCAGGTGGCCAATGAGATGAGATCGATGTGAGATCTCATAGACTGTCAGGAGGACATCAGGGAAATTGCAGATTTCCAGGTGGGCAATGAGTTGAGATCGCTGCGGGGTCTCATAGACTACCAGGGGGGTAGCAGTGAACTCCCATACTGCCAGGAGGGAAAGGGAGAGAATATGAGCTCAGAGTTGAGTTTACATTAGCAAGGAAAGATGATATAGGAAGATCAAATGAGCATTCTAATGATTGGAGGAATTCAGATATTCCTACCATTGAGCCCAGTCGAGGTAAGAGTCTGTGTTGCAGATGCAGCAACAGGGGAAAGACAACCAGTTGTGACTATCAGAGAAATGGACAAAACATCAGAGGCTACCCAAGCAAAGGAACATGAGCATTCTGAGGACTGGCTCGACATTTTCAGCCAGGAAGCTGAGAAGACTACAACATTAGAGCTTGCAGCAGAAGAAGAAGAAGAGGCAGACAACATGAGCTTTGTTGATCTGTGTGAGAAGATTGAAACCCTAGAGAGAAGGGTGATAGTGCAGAGAATGCACATCCAAAAATTCAAGTTGGACGTAGATGCAGGAGGAGAATACTAGCCCAAGGAGCAGCTGGGAGAGGTTGGAATTGAGCGAACACAAAGAGATATGGCAGCAGTAGAGATGTCACAGGGAAAAGATGAGCAACATCTCAGTGATAGGACTGCGAAGTTGAACTTTGCAGTAGAGTGGACACTTAGTGCCATAGAGGATGAAGAGGATGAAATGGGAGATCATGATGATCTGCCCATTTGTAGAGAAGAAATGCAGCCGAGGAGACTGCATACACAGAGCCAGCCATGGGAGCAGTTGGACGAGGAGATAGAGCAGGTCAGGAGGCTGATGTTGAAGTTAGCACAGGAGACTGCTAGCAGAGAAAGGCTGAGTAGAAGGGACACAGCAGCAGCAAAAGAACAACAGAAGCAACAATAGCAGCAACAACAGAGAAATGGAGCATATAAATAGCTCTAGAGGACTCTTTGGGATCCAAGAGGATTTCAACAGTGGCACTGGGGAGCTCATGAATTTTTCATAGAAAAGGAGTATGATGTAGGAGCATCACTCCCAAGACAGCCATGCACTAGCCATCCATCCAGCACAACGATCATTCAATGAAGGAGGAGAGGTGCAACCCTTGCGCTTCAAATTTTGAATTTGAAATCAATGTAATTAATTTTTTGTAAGGCC
>JASDQU010014750.1:150926-166325 GCA_032191745.1 Picea mariana | reverse complement strand
AGATCCCATATCTTGGTATTCGAGGATTGATGCCTACTTGCAGTAGTTGGGTTTTGAGAAGAGTGGGGTGGATCCCAACCTATAATTCATTGTGGTTGGAGAGGATCCTCTCATACTCTTGATATATGTGGATGATATTTTCAATACAAGGGCAAAGAGACTCATCACTAGCTACAAGGAGAGCCTTGCTTCAGAGTTTGAGATGATTTCTATTGGACTGATTCACTGCTTTTTGGGATTGGAGGTTTGGCAGGAGCCTAGACACATCTTCCTTTGACAGGGGAAATATGTTTGTGACATTCTGAGGAGATTCCATATGGAGGATTGTAGGCCCATGACCACTCCCATTATTACCAACTAGAAGAAGCTTCATTCTTCTAAGTCAGAGTTGGTTGATTCCAGTTTATATCATCAGTTGTTTAATTCTTTGATGTATTTGGTCAATACCAGGCCAGATATTTGTTTTGTTGTCAACACTCTTACTTAGTTCATGGTGGATCCTATTAGCAATATAATTCACCTCTGAATTGCAGCAGAGGTAAGACCAATACCCATCAATGTTTATGTCACAGCGAATAAATTTAAGGGTGTTCTAAGCGACGCAGCCTTAGGATTATAACACTTTAGTGCAGAAAACTGGGCTTGGATGCATAAGAAGATGAGGTATTGATCTAACTTCAGTCAGCAAGTTGTAGTAAAGGGTGTGTATGGGAAAGAACTGGTGAGGAAATGTAGAGGTCTTCTATGGAAATTAGTTCTTCCAGCAGCCTAAGGAGGAAAATATTTGAATACAAGATCTTCTTGAACCCAAAACTTTAGGAAACTGAAAACATCATAACAATATTGAAATAAAACATACATTACAATACAGTCACAACAACTCAACTGGATCACCCATGCCTAAGTCTTAAATATTAAGAGAAAAAGAGATGATAAGAAAGCTAACTATCATTAAACAAGAAGTCTTAAAAGGAAAGACATAACTAGAGAACCAAAGGCTTCATTAAAACTTTAAAATAAGGGAGCTTAGTTGAACCATCGACCTTAACAAAATATCAAAACTGAGTGTTTATACTCATAAAAGTTTCCACCACCAGGAATATGACCTAGCCATTACAATCAAAGAATTACATTTGCATCTTCTTTTGTCAGTCTGCACTTGCATTCTTTTGTCAGACACAATCTTAGACCAATATGGTCTTTGCAGGGGAATCCATTGACAGGGGAAATTTCAGCTGATAGTCTGCCTACACGACCATCTTTCCATGATTTCCATTTATGGGGTGACATGAGGTTTCAACCACCTCCACCATTTCCATTAACTACCTGCATCAGGATCGAGATGGAGCCTGACACTCATGAATTCTCCAGGAGACATCCACTACTCCTCCCAATTTATCTCAGCATCTTGAAACCACATATATCCTCAACTGAGACCAAGATGGGTGCTTCGATAATTTGTGTGGCTCCATTCTCTTTACCCACGTGACCTTGGGCCATGACCTTATGCATCCCCATATGAAATTTTTTGATTTCACCTATCAAGAGTCTTCACTCACCTTGATTTCAAATATCCCAATGTTCGATCCCACAAAATGACCCATCTAGATCGACGGTCAGATTTTCTTTGATCTTGATGGCCTCTAACAAAATTAGTCATCTTCTTATCAATAGGCTCTATCCCTTTATTTATTACTCTACCACCATATAACCACGGGCTATGATCGTGATCCTGACTCCCAGATGTTTCGGGATTTTATGTCTCCATGCTGAAATATTCGAGTCATGAAATTGCAATTTCTTGGATCAGGTGACATGCATCTCTTTGCATCAGATGGCCCATATAATTTCAGCATTTTGGGACCTCGGACCATTGACACTTCTCACCTCATCCTTCCAAAAATACTTCCTCCGCGGATCCTACACCACGTCTCCTTCTGAAATAGATGGCCTAGATAATTCCGCGACTTTGTGTTTCACGAGTCCTCATGACTCTGCCCTTTGAATTTTCCATTCTGTGAGTCAGCGAAATGATAATATTGCACTACGTGTCCTTCCCTAGATCAACAAATAGGATGGCCTCAAGATTTCAAAAATCTATCTGAAGTTATACCTCATGTAACTCCATGATCCCGATCACCAGATGAGTGTCAATTCGATATTCCTGGTGGATCTCCATCATTGAAATATGATGTTGCTTGCTCGCTTGATTTGAGTTCATATCAGACTGCTCTAAGTGTTGTGCTTGTGCTTATGGCTACAACCTATGTAAACAAATAATTGGATGACTGGCTGAGGGTTGAGGAATGCAAAAGGATCAGTGACAGAGACAAGGAGAGAGAGATGATTGACCTTAGAGAAAACAAAAAGGCTTAGGGCCGACAACTCCCAGGAAGACAAAAGAAGAATAATATAAGTCGAAAGGAAAAACATTACGATTGGGTCTATAAAAGGAGGAGACACATGAAAAATACAGACTTCGGTAGAAACCACAAACCCCTAAGGATTTGACAAGTTTGTGTGATAACATTTGGCTCCACAGGGGATGGCATGCTCCCTACGAGATTCCAAAAACTAGTAGTTTCAGTGCCTTAGCATTGGGTTATGGAGTCTCCTATTAAAAACAAAATAAACATAAAATATGAATGATATTTACAATGGTAGGAAGCCTACTGCAACTTTAAACAAAAAATAAATTTAGGAAGTTCCCATTGATAGGGCCACTAAAAATTGTTTTACCCTCCAAATTCTGCAACCTGTAAGTATCATTTGAAAGTGTCTCGGAAATTTCGAAGGGCCCAATATAAAGGGCTTCAAATTTACCATGATTTCCCTTGTCCCATCTAGGTGCATCCCATTTGAGTACTAGATTGCCCAGCTGGAAATATTTTTCTCTGCTCTTCTTCTCAAATGGTTGCTTGATCCTCTGCTGATGGTCATGTGCCCTGTCCATCACTTTATCTCTAGTCTGCTACACTTCTACTAGCTAATGTATCCATCTAATCATGTCATCAAGTTCTCATTGACAGTCCTGAAATATTTTTTCCATAGGCAGGGAAAGCTGAGGAGGAAAGATTACTTCAGTTCCATATACAAGATGGAAAGGAGAGAGACCCAATAACCTCTTTGTTGTCATTCTATCATCCCACATAGAAAATTTGAGCTTTGACTTCCATGCTTTCGTGTTGTATTCTAACAGTATTTTGATCATATTTACAAGGCTCTTGTTAGAGGATTCTGCCAATCCATTCCCTTGGGGGTAGTACGAAGCTGAGTGAATCAATGAAATTCCAAACTGCTCACAAAACTAGATTAATGACTCAGCCTTGAAGGATGCATCATTATCAATGATGATCCTTTTTGAACAACCAAACCTTGCTATAATGTCTTCAAGAAAACCAATGATTACTTTGTGAGAAGCACTCCTTGTGGGGATAGTTTCTATCCATTTGGTGAAGTAATCGGTGGTAGTCAAGATCCATAAATGTTGACCACTCAAATGAGGATGAATCTCCCCAATAAAGTGTAGGCCCCACTGTTGAAAGGGTCCTAAAGTTGCTACAGGCTTCAATGGAAGAGACTTGAGCTATTACTTCCCAGACAATTTCTGACATTTGATGAAAGCCCTAATTTTTGCACAGAAATTAGTGAATAGAGTAGGCCAGAAGTACCCATCCCTGAAAATTTTATACGTCCTGGTTCTTCAGAAATGGTGTCCCCCACATAGGCTGTCATGAAAATCAAACATAATATTTTGGGCCTCCTATGGGTCTAAACATTTCAAAAGCACACATAAAGCGTCTTTCTACTAAAATACCTAGTCAATAAGGCAATATCTGATTGATTTGATATTTAAATCTCTTTTGTTTCTCTTCCCTATTCCATATGGAGGTCGCAACTCTTGCCAAAAATATATAATGTCTTTATACCAGGTGCATTCTACTAATGAAGGGTCGTCCTAAGGGATTTTATCAGGCACTTTAGCCTGTTGATTCTCTAAGAATGTGTTGATGAATTTAACCTCCAGAGATTTACAATTATATTCAACCAACAACTTGGCTAAACCCTGGCCTTTAACTAGCTTGGTGGGTTTTATTTCCAGATCAAATTCAAGGATTCTGGAAATCCACTTGCTCCTTCTCTCATCTATGTCAGGCTTAATGAGAATGTCCTTCATAGAATTTGAAGGAACATATGCAATGATTTTTGAAGGCATAAAATAGACTCTAAAATCTTTAAGATCTTTCACCAAGGCATAGGACTTCTTTTCTATGATGTCATATGTGACCTATGCATCTCTTAGCGCTCTGCTAAAAAAGGAAATAGGTTGCTCCATCCCTACATCATTATTTTGTAGTAAAACTATGGCCACTATATCAAATGAAGCAAAGGAAAAAATAAGAAAATCCTTGGAATAATCAGGATTGACTAGCACAGGTGCTTCAGTTGGTTCTTTTTTCATTTGATTGAAGGATTCTCTGTATTCGACAGTTCATTTTACGTCATTCCCCTTCCTGAGTATGGATGGGATATGCTTCACCAATTCAACAAATTTTGAAACAAACCTTCTCAAAAAATTGTTTTTTCCTAAGAAGGATTGAACCTCCTTCTTAGATATGGGAAGCGACAAGGATTGAATAGCTTCCACCCTGCTTGAATCAATCCTGACCCCCTCAACTGATATGATGTGTCCCAACAATTTTCCTTCCTACATGACAAATAAAGACTTCTTGGGATTTAGGGAGAGACCAAACCTTCTTCATTTCGAGAAGAATTTCCTCAGATGTTGACAATGTTCTTTATCAGATTTGGAGAATATTGTTATGTCATCCCAATAGATGACCATAAATTTCTCTCTTTCTCCAATGAAAGAAATGTCCATGGCTCGTTGGAGGATTTCTCCTGCGTTCATCAATCCAAAGGAAATTTTGGAATAAATGAATGTTCCCCAGGGAGTGGTGAAGGTTGTCTTTACTCTATCTTCATGTAGAACATAGATTTGATTATTGCCAGAAAATCCATTAATCATGGAGATCCTGGATGCACCTTTCACCTTTTGCAACATGTGTTCCATCTTTGGCAAAGGGTAATTTTCCTTCTTGGAGATTTTGTTCAGATTCTTGAAATCAACAGAGAGTCTGATTTGTCCACTCTTTTTCCTCACCGAGACTAGTTTGGCCATCCATTCAGAATATCTCAAAGGGACAATGATTTGGGAATCCAACAACTTCTTTACCTCCTTTTCCATAATAGACAGCAGCATAGGATTTATCTATATTAAATTCTTCTTAAATGGTTTGGCCTCCTCTTTCAATGGGATCTTTTTCTCAATGACAGTTGTGTCATATGTCCTAAGGTCTTCATAGGTCCAGGAAAACACATCAACAAATTCCTTTAATATCTCAACATACTCAGCGCTCTTATCCCTTGACTGGCTACTTGACAGCTTGAAGAACTTTGGATCCTCCTCTGTACCAATATTTCATTCAGCTAGATCAACATCCTCATTTGGGCCTTTAAAATTTACTTCCACATCGTTCCCATCGAACAATATTTCTAATGGAACCAGTCCTTTGGGAATGTGTTTTCTAGGAAACTAAACAATATGGTGATTAGCAATTTTATTTATAAATACATCAGTGTGAGGGTCACCTTTGGGATCATGATCCTGATCAATGTGTAATGTAGAGAACTCATCAACATACTCAAGAAATAATTTGATCTCAAGATCATCCTTGAACACCTTTCAATACGCGATATTGGTAGGTACAGAGGGCCTATATATTACCTCAACATCATACTTGAGTTTAGGTGGCAGAGGGAATATGAAATTGCATGCTAATATAGTCAAAGACTCAGTCATGACATTCTCTTCTCTTGGAATAAATGAAATGTTGAAAGCCGAGAAAAAGATATCAACCATATCCCACACTTCATTTCTATATGATCTCAGTCGAGGGTGTTTGTCCTGATAAATATTTCTGATCTACTGGACAATCAATCAACATCCCCAAACACTGATATATCTTCAATTCCCATGTCTTTTTCATCCCTCAATCCCAGAATAAGAGCTTCATATTCTGCCACATTATTGGTAGTTTCAAATTATAACTTGAATGAAAAAGATACAATTTGTTGAATAGGATAAAAAAGGACCACTCCATCTCCAACACCTTCTCTAGAAGAGGCTCCGTCAAAGAAAAATTTCCACACAGAGGAAATCAAAGGAGAATCTTCAAAGAGGGTAAGGGACTACTTTTTGATTTCAAGAGGGAATATGGGAGCATTAGTGAGCTGTAAAAATCTAAATCCCAAATTGGCATCAAGGGAAAATATAGGATGATTGGTGGGGTCTGCTTCATCACTAATGATATAGGCCAATTGATATTTTGTATACAGTCTTCTATGTTCCCCACCAAATACATGAATGGTAGCATATGTGAGGTCCATCTGCAATGTTCCTCCCAGCCTTTTTATCCAATATCTTTATAAAAGCATGCCAAACTTGGAAGGAATATCATCTACCATGATATCCATGACCACACCTTTCATGGGCAACTGGAAAAAGGTCAAAAGCATATATTTGATGAACCAAAGACATTGCACTTTCTTGGAATCAAATGAATACAAGTCATGGTATGCTTTTGTGATTTCTAGTCCTAGTTCTTCCATGATAGTTTTTGGCATGAGATTATGAGAGGCCTCTGAATCCATCAAACAATTATTGAATACCTTATCATGTATGTTTAGTGATGTATAGAAGGGAGGGGATGAATCATCTATATCTTATACCATAGGACCTAAGATGAATGATGGCTTTTCATCTTGGAGATTTACTGAGTCTATGGGATGGCAAGATGGCTCAGACTACAATAACTTAGAGAGGGATTTTTTGAAATCTTCATGATTGAATAGCTCTGAAAGGGGCACAGGGATCTTGATTTTTTGAATTTCATTCTCAAAGATGAAAGAGGAGGTGGGCTTTAGAATTTCTCTTACTTCTGGGACATGATCTTTGGCTACTGGTAGGGGATTCTTGGCTTTCTTTTCCTTGTTGTTGTTTGCTACATATTTAGCAGACTTCTCTTCTCTAGAAGGCTGATCAAAAACATCAAGATTTCTTTCTTTCTTCTTAGACATAAGATTGTATTTGTTTGGGTTTTCATTGACCTTATCCCCATTTCTTATCTCGTTTAATTGGATATCCATGAAAGAATCCTCATATGTTGATTGAGTTAAGTGAGTAGAATGTGATGTGTCTTCAAGATAGTGGATTTTTGGGCCAAGTTCCTCTTCCTCTCCATCACCATCTACAACAAGGTTGTTTTGAGGAGGGGTCTGGATTTTATGATCATCCCTATATCTATTATGAGGTTCTCTCTATATAATCTAAGGAGCATTGTTGCTCGGCCCCCTGAAACTGACTCTATTATCAACATTTTGAGGATTTATATATCTCTTCTTCCCCTCTAACTCCAATATTTCCATTCTGGTTGAAAGTGATTTTAGTAACTCAGTTACTTCATCCATTTGAGGGGTGGGGTAGCAAAGGAGCTAGAGGTTGGGGCTTCAGATATTCCCCTTCCATTGTCTTTGTTAATCTTATTTTTTATTTTCTCAACTACAAATACGTTAGAATCTACTTCAAGGGATGCATATTTCATATGAGACAAGGAGGTAGCTCTTCTCTCTCTTAATAGGAGACAAAAGCCAGGGTCAAAATAACTAGCATAGCTAATTTTGGCGGAGTCTTCTGTAGGCTTTATCTCAGCAAGGATCTTATTGTACATTTTGTTGAATCTTTTGGAGAAGTCAAAGAAAAACTCTCCCTCTTTTATCTTTACAGACCCAAAATATGTGATATAATACATGAAGTCCTTCTTATCCGCCCAGAGTCTCAAGAATATATCATCTAAATATTCAATCGCATCAATGGATCTATGGGTCAAGGCCCTAACCACTTTCTGGCTTCTCCACCAAGACCGTGGACAAAAATTCTCATCCACACATCTTCATTTACTATGACATAGTTATCAGCATAACTATAGAAAGATGCAAGGTGCTCCTCTACAGTGATATCTCCCTCCCCTGTGAACTTAGGCAGTTGCTTAAGGTAGCCACCGACTGGGAGGGAGTTAAGAGGCTCAGGAAAAATGAGAGGGGTGTATCTTGTAGCTACTATAACATCCATTCTATTTCTGGGGGGATTAGCTCCTAGCATTGGAGCGATAGGCGGAGAAGAACTAGGGAGGGAAGGGGTTTCAATAGGGGAGACTGGAACTGAGCTTCCAAGAGGAAAAGGAAACAACAGAAGATTTGGATAAAAGGCTATAGGGATAGAGAGAACATAAGTTTCCCTTTCTTAAAAATGAGTAACTCTAGCAAAAGGAGGAGTAATAAAACATGGAGTGAGAAACTCTTCTAAGGTTAGGGGTCTATAGTAAGATACAACCTCAGGGGAAATAGGAGTGACAAATATTTCTCCTTCCAATACAAAACCAGGAGGAGAAAACTCAACACGAACACTCCTAAACTTCAAACTTCAAGAAGCTCCAACAGATGGTATAATAGGAAAACGAGAAGAAAATATCAGATTTTCTACAAGAGGATAATGAAAATCATAAGAAATACCTAGTTCAGTAGTAGAACTACTTTCTCAAAGGGCCCTTCCCTTTCTGATAATTTTCTCTGGGTCAGCTTCAAGTGTTTCTAGAGGCATCCGTGGAGTCGACTTTGTGTGTTTTCCTCTAGAAGCCATAGCTGAAACAATGGAGTCCCCAGTGGATTCACATCAATGGAGTCACGAGGTGCACAGTAGAAATATTCAATGTACTGAGCTCTGATGCACCTTCAAAACTAGTAATCTTTGTCATTCAATCCTAGAGAAAATCTTTAATTCATCGTCAGAAATGATGCCATAAATGTTAGCACTAGAAGTCACCTCTAGATTGCGACAGTGGTAGGCACAATACCCATCAATTTTTATGTTGAAATGAATAAATTTAAGGGTGGTCTAATGGACGTAGCCTTAGGATTATAGTGCTTTAATGCAAAAAACTAGGTTGGCATGCATAAGAAGATGAGATCTTGATGTAACTTTAGTCAATGAGTTGTAGTAAAGGGTGGGTATGGGGAAGAAATGGTGAGGAAATGTACAGGTATGCTATAGACATCGAGTCTTCCAACAACCTAAGGAGGAAAAGTTTCGAATGCAAGATATTCTTGAACCCAAAATTTGAGGAAACTCAAAACTTCATAACAATATTTAAATCAAACATACATTACAATATAGTCACAAACACTCGAGTGGATCATCCATGTCCGAGTCTTCAATATCAAGAGAAAAAGAGATGATAAGAATAATGACTATCATTAAACAAGAAGTCTCAAATGGAAACACATAACTAGAGAACCAGAGGCTTCATTAAAACTTTACAATACGGGAGCTTATCTCAACCATCGACCTTAAAAAATATCAAAACTAAGTATTTATACTCAGAACACTTTCCACCACCAGGAATGTGACCTGGCCAATACAATCAAATCTTTTTTTTTTCATCTTCTTCTGTTATTCCGCACTTGCATTCTTTTGTCAGACGCAATATCAGACCAGTATGGGCTTTGTAGGGGAATCCATTGACAAGGGAATTTCTCCTGAAAGACTGCCTACACGGTCGTCTTTCCATGCTTTCCATTTATGGGGTGAGACGAGGTTTCAACCACCTTCCCCATTTCCATTAACTACCTACATCGAGATCGGGATGGAGCCTAGCACTCATGAATTCTCCAGGAGACATCCACGACTCCTCCCAATTTATCTTGGCATCTTGAAATCACATGGATCCTTAGCTGAGACCAAGATGGGCGCTTCTATCCTTTGTGTGACTCCATTATCTTTCCCCACGTGACCTCGGGCCATGACCTTACACATCCCAATACAAATTTTTGGGATTTCCCCTGTCAAGATTATTCACTCACCTTGATATCAAATATCCCGATGCTCGATCCCGCGAAATGACCCATCTAGATTGACGATCAGATTTTCTTTTATCACAGCAGGAATCTTATTGTACATTTTGTTGAATATTTTGGAGAATTCAGAGACAAACTCTCCTTCTTTTCTTTTTAGGGACCCAAAATCTGTGATATAACACATGAATTACATTTTATCCCCCCGCTGTCTCAAAAATATATCACTTAAAGCCTCAATCCCATCAATGGATCCAGGGGTCAAGGCCCTGAACCAATTTCTAGCCTCTCCATGAAGACCGTGGATAAAAATCCTCATCCACACATCTTCATTTACTATGACATAGTTATCAGCATAAATATAGAAATTTGCAAGGTGCTCCTCTACAGTAATATATCCCTCCCCCATGAACTTAGGCAGCTACTTAAGGTAGCCACCGCCTGGGAGGGAATTAAAAGGATGAGGAAAATTGAGAGGGGCATATCTAGAAGTTACTATAGCATCCATTCTATTTCTGGGGGCATTATATCCTGCCATTGGAGTGATAGGTGGAGGAGAACTATGGGGGGAAGGGGTTCGAACAGGGTAGACTGAAATTGATCTTCTGGGAGGAAAAGGAAACAACATAGGATTTCAAGAAAAGGATACATGGCTAGAGGGAACAAAGGTTTCACTTTCTTCAAAATGAGTAACTCTAACAGGAGGAGGTGTAATAAAACATGGAGTGAGAAAATATTCTGAGGTCCCAGGTCTAGACCAGGGTACAAAGTTAGGGGAAATAGGAGTGACAAAGCTTTCTCCTTCCAATCCAAACCAGGAGGAGAAAACTCAACAGGAACACTCGCAAAATTTAAAATTTGGGAAACTCTAACAGATGCTATAATAGGAAAATGAGAAGTAGATATCAGAGTTTCTACAAGAGGATAGTGGAAATCATCAGAAATACATGGTTCAACAGCAGAACTAATTTATTGAAGGGCCCTTCCCTTTCTGATAATTTTCTTTGGGTCAGCTTCAGGTGTTTCTAGAGGCAACAATGGAGTAGACCTCATGTTTTTGCCTCTAGAAGCCACAACTAAAACAATGGAGTCGCCAGTGGATTCACATAAATGGAGTTGCCAGGTTCATAGTAGAAATCTTCAATGTAATGATATCTAATGCACCTTCAGAACTAGTAATATTTGTCATTCAATCCTAGGGAAAATCTTCAATTAGTCCCCGACAATAGTGCCATGAATTTTAGCACTAGAAGTCACCTATGGATTGCGACAGAGGTAAGCCCAGTACCCATCAGTTTTTATGTCACAATGAATAAATCTAAGGGTAGTCTAATGGACGCAGCCTTAGGATTATAGCCCTTTAATGCAGAAAGTTGGGCTGACATGCATAAGCAGATGAGGTCTTGATCTAATTTCAGTAAGTAAGTTGAAGTAAAGGGTGAGTATGGGGAATAATTGGTTAGGAAATTTAGAGGTTTGTTATGGACATCGAGTCTTTTAGGAGACTAAGGAGGAAAATATTTGAATATAAGATCTTCTTGAACCCAAAACTTCAGGAAACTGAAAACGTCATAACAATATTGCAATGAAACATACATTATAATACAATCACAACAACTCAACTAGATCACCCATGCCCAAGTCTTCAATATCAGGAGAAAAAGAGATGATAAGAAAGTTGACTGTCATTAAATAAGAAGTCTCAAATGGAAACACATAACCAGAGAACCAGAGGCTTTATTAAAATTTTACAATACAAGAGCTCAACTCAACCAATGACCTTAACAAAATATCAAAATTGAGTATTCATACTCAGAACAGTTGCCACCACCAGGAATATGACCTGGCCACTATAATCAAATCTTTGTGTTTGCATCTTCTTCTGTCACTCTGCACTTGCATTCTTCTGTCAGAAGCAATCTCAGACCAGCATGGGCTTGGTAGGGGAATCCATTGATAGGGGAAATTTTGGTTGATAGTATTCCTACATAGTCATCTTTCCATGGTTTCAATTTATGGGGTGAGACAAGGTTTCAACCACCTCCCCCATTTACATTAACTACCTGCATCGGGATCAGGATGGAGCCTAATACTCATGAATTTTGTAGGAGACATCAACAAATCCTCCTAATTTATCTCGGCATATTGAAACCATACAGATCCTCAACTGAGACCAAGATGGGTTCTTTGATCCTTTGTTTGGCTCCATTCTCTTGGCCCATGCGACCTTGGGCCATGACCTTACGCATCCCCATATGAAATTTTGGTATTTCACCTGTTAGGAGTCTTCACTCACCTTTATTTCAAGTATCTCAATGCTTGATCCAATGAAATGAACCATCTATATAGATGGCTGGATTTTCTTTGGTCTTGATGGACAAGATCATTTCCTTGAACAAAATTAGCCGCTCGTTGCTTGATAGGATCTTTCCCTTTCTTTATGACTCTACCTCCATATGACCATGGGCTGTGATCATCGGCTTGACTCCCAGGCATTTCAAGATTTCATGTCTCACAAGTTCACACTGTAATTCCATGCTAAAATATCCTAGTCCCAAAATCATGATCGCTCGGATTAGGTGACACGCGTCTCTTTGCATAAGATGTCCCAGATAATTTTTTCATTTTCAGACCTCAGACCATCGAAACTTCTCACATCATCCTTTCAAAAATAGTTTCTCTGCATATCTTGCACCACGTTTCCTTCTGAAATATACAACCCAGATAATCTCACGACTCCAAGTTTCACGAGTCCTCGTGACTCTGCCCTTTTACCTTTCCATTCAGCAAGTCAACTAAATGCTAA
The DNA here is from genome assembly GCA_032191745.1 of Picea mariana. Lineage (NCBI taxonomy): Eukaryota > Viridiplantae > Streptophyta > Pinopsida > Pinales > Pinaceae > Picea > Picea mariana. The sequence goes on along the minus strand of JASDQU010014750.1, from coordinate 153,550 downwards.
TATTGCACCACATGTCCTTCCCAATATCAACGGCTAGGATGGCCTCACAATTTGAAAACTCTATCTAACGCTATACCTCATGTAACTTCGTGATCCCGATCGCCCGATGGTCATCGATATGATCTACCTGGTGGATCTCGGTCGTTGAAATTTGATCTTGCTCGCTCGCTTGATTTGAGTCTATATCAAACCGCTCTAAGTGTTGTGCTAGTGTTTATGGCTGCAACCTCTATAAACAAATACTTGGATGACTGGTTGAGGGCTGAGGAATGTAAAAGGATCAATGACAGAGACAAGGAGAGAGAGACGATTGACCTTAGAGAAAACAAAAAGGATTAGGGCCGACACCTCCTAGGCAGACAAAAGAAGAAAACTATAAGTTGAAATAAAAAACCTTACGATTGGGTTTGTAAAAGGAGGAGAGACAAGCAAAAATACAAACTTAGGTAGAAACCACAAACCCCTAAGGATTTGACAAGTTTGTGTGATAACAGAGCCTAGGAGAGTGCATTGGTTGGCAGCAAAACATGTTCTCAGGTATCTTTGTGGTACTGTGGATTATGGTATGTAATATTAGAGTGGGTATGGAGTTCAATTGGTCGGCTATACATATTTAGATTGCGTAGGATGTGTCAATAACCATAAGAGTACTTCTATGGGTTGTTTCAGATTGGGATCAACAATGGTTTCTTGGTTCAGTTGGAAGAAAAATTCAGTTTCTTTTAGTTCTGTAGAGACTAAGTATATGGCTTCCAGTCAGGCCAGTTGTGAGGCTCTTCGGCTTCACAAGTTGCTGGTGGGATTGTTTTGTGTGCATTTGAGTCCTACTATGATTTAATGTGACAATCAGAGTTGTATTAAACTCTCTAAGAATCCATTTTTCATGATAGGTCTAAGCACATTGAGCTTTTTTATCACTTCATCTGGGATTATGTCAATAGAGGAGCAATTGAGCTACAATACATATCTATAGATGAGAAGGTTGCAGACATACTCACCAAATCCTTGGGCAAAGGAAATTTTGTATTTTTCAAGGACAATTTGAGTGGTGAGTAACACTTTCCTCGGTGAGAGGGAGTGTTAAAATAATTAAAAAGTTCCTAGGTAATTGTTTCTCATCACCTAGACACCTAAGGGGTGGGAAAGTTCCTAATGTGGACCCTAGTCATTTAATTTGTGAGAGACAAATTAAAAGGTGGCTTTTGGAGACTTAGGGAAAGAGGGTGACTTAAGTGAATTTATTTCCACCATTGATCTCATTCAATCTCCACCATAGGATGATATGACTCTTGATATTCCCTCATGAGGTCGACTAAGGTAGTAGGGTGTACCCATTCTTGGGTAGATGAAACATTTTTGAGAGAGAAAGAGAAGAGAAATTCGAATTTGAGAAAGGAGGCCATTTTTGTAGGACTAGGGCATGCATTTCAAGGAAGAAAGATATCATGCATCCCAAGGCAATAGTACAACATTTATTACAGGTTGTACAATATGAATTTCCAACAGTTTATACAACTTAATATTGGCATAGAAATTGAGGAGAGGCACAACATTGTTACCATGATGTATAGTATGAATTTACAACAGTTCGTAGGACTGATATTTGGCATGAAAAATGAGGAAATGTACAAGCAGATGACATAGGTTGTACCATACAGATTTCAACTATCCGTATAGTAGTTTTGTTGCATAGAAGTCGAGGATAATTTCTATGTTAAATTTATGGGTTATTGGTATGGTTTTCAAGGTGATTGTACATGAATTTATTGCCCAGAATTATGTTGTTGTTGACATAGATTTCGAGGCATCCATATAGCAAGAAAGAGGCACAAAATTCGAGGAGCAGACCTGTAATTTTGTGCAGGAAATTCTAGCACAAATTTTGAGGAGTTTATCTGAGATTTTGCATGAAGACTTGGCACGGTTTTCAAGATAAGTTTTTCAATAAATTTTTAAATATGAATATTTTGTAAAAGAATTTTCTCTGAAGGTCATAAATAATAAAAACTCCCTCTCTCACTGATTTTCCCCTTGTGAGTTTTTACAGGGTCGTAGTTAAACCAAAATTCACTATGTTAAATTTTCTGAGTATTATGCTGCTAATATGGTTTTATTTCTGCATTCAATATTGCTCAGAATCCTCATGTTTCAGTTCTTAAAAGGTTGTTTATATGTTGATTTTATTTTTCTGTCATATAATTGGGTTTGGGCATTAAAAATTGACTAAAAATCAATGAGACTTGAAATTGGGTGGGGTCTGAAATTTTACAGTCTCTTTCCCAAAGAACTACTCATGGGCCTAACAACCCACTTCTTCTATAATATGGTCTAACAACCATTTATTCAATCCATATCTCATGCTAATAGTACAAGTACAGGTTCATCATCATAGTCTAGTATCATCTGGTATTACTCACAACTACTTATGTGCAGCGATAGTCAATACTCACGATAATGCCGAATAATTTGTCCCCTTCACACTATACCTACATATATATATATATATATATATATATATATATATATATATATATATATATATGCATGTGTCTTTTAGGAAACTTGGCACTCCAAGGGACTCCCTTGTACCTACTTTCGAGACAAAGGATATATACATATATCCA